>JAQFXN010001462.1:0-15249 GCA_034693365.1 Liacarus xylariae
CCTAAAATTGTTTAGAAATACACTCCCCGACCCCGATCGACCACTAAAATAATGTGTAAAGTATCTTGAGTTGATTATTTCGGAGATACTAATTATACTGTAATTTATTGTATTGCACAGTGAGTGACAATGACAGTGACTGCACTGTCACAGTGACCGAGTGTGCGCTTCATGTGATATAATACTGACAGTAGACTAAGTGTATGTGAAATATGTGACAATTGTGTCATTTGTTTGCATTACTCTAAACAAAATTGTTTCAAATTTAGCGCTAAATATATAGAAAATATAATAATAATAATTAAATTTAAATAATGTTTTGATTGATTAGAAATTGATGGCAAACAATACGCACAGTATTGACAGTAGTGTTGACAATAGTGACAGTAATAGCGATCACAACATAATTGACGCACAAATCAATCAACGCTTCAATTGTTTACAACTGATTATCGATGAAAGTGAGGCACAAATCGGTGACAATTGCGGGACTAATGCTTTCACTGGTAGTAATGGGACGGATATGAGAACCACTGATGGAAACAATGGTATTATAGCAGGCATTGACAGCCCATTGAGTGCTTATAGTGTTGTTTATTGCTGTCAATTGTTTTGATTGAATCGATAGTTGCGGTGAAGAGTGTGTCCCAATCGGTGCCCCAAAACTCAGAGTTGAGTGCAATCACTGGAACGGGTGGAGTGAGTGGAGTGACTGAACTTCCCAATCAAATCAGTTCTGCATTTCTAAGCGACGACTCGTTTGACTCGAGTAGAGGAGAGGGAGAGGAGAGGGTGTCCTCAGTTTCGTACAGAGAGTTGAGTTCAAGTGTGGACACGAGTGCACTGAGCTGTGAGCAGAGGACTGACGTCTGGACAATGAACTACAACGAGTCGGCCATCTATTTGGAGGAGGGCTTGAATAACGATAAGTTCGATTACCACCCGAGGAGTCGGTCCTCACTCCCGGCATATCTGATGGTTCACAACCACTGGTTCTATTGTCTGGACCTTATGGCCACTTTACTCCTGCTATGTCTGGCGTTGTTGGAGAAGCCGGCGGTCGATGGCCTCAAAGTGAACGAAGGCGTAAACCAATGAATGAAATAATTATTTAAATGTCTTATCAATTGATGAATTGTTTGCAATTATGCTTTGATTAGATTCACGCCTCACTCGAACTCCTGGCGCTCTCAGTGGTTGCCATCGAGTTGTTTATGAAATACCGATGGATGAAAAGCCAGCACTTTATACGACACACCCGAACGGCCATGAAATCAGTGGTTCTGTTGATTATGATTTGTGAGGCATTGGTTGTACTCATTAGAAGAGATTCACACTTTCGAGTCACTCGAGCCCTGAGACCCGTCTTCCTCATTGACAACCACTACTGCGGAGGAATCAGACGAGTTGTCCGTCAGATATTGCAGTCATTGCCACCGTTTATAGATATGTTGGTCCTATTGTTCTTTTTTATGCTCGTCTTTGCAATACTGGGCTTCTATTTGTTTTCGGCCAATAATTCAGATCCGGTCAGTCATAGAGAATGAGTCAAAACGACTGATTACAAGAGAGTGACTCTAATGAACGGCAAAATATTTATTTTTCAATAGTATTTCTCAACAATTGGTCGAAGTTTTGTCAGTCTATTTGTTTTGCTCACCACTGCTAAGTGAGTCACCAATTCTACTCCCAATTCCTATTTATTTCTATTAACCAATTGTCATCATTTCTCGCACTTATATTATACTTGCCTTCAATTGTAACTGAATTTTACTCAAATAGTTTCCAATAGAAAACTAAATCCCAATTACAGTCTGATTGCAATCGAATATAAGGTAATAATTGCATCCCTTCTCGCATACTATGAATTCGAATCCTATTCTTGGATATAAGGGTTTAATCAGTCGAATAACAACAATATTAATCTGAAACCTCAACTCTTTATGCAAATTGTGCTCAAATAATAGGCTAAATAAAAATCCGATCTTAGGATTCGATTGATTGATATCTGTTTTAAATATGAGCTCTGATGGTCACTCATGTGGACCAACGCAAGTGTAGATAAAGAATAAGTATTGTATAAAATTTGTGTTAAAATTACAAATGAGTAGGGTATATTTTGATTTAAAAAGATGAAAAAAGCAGGTTAAATTAAATAATACGGGTAGAAATTTGTTTGAGCAGTTGAAAATTTTCAATTTAGATGGTTTTTTCTGTACGCGCTTTGACTATATCTGTTGTACAGACCCTTTTCACAATTGTCTATTGAATGACCTGAAAATAATGTTCAAGAGTTGACTAAAACTAGGGATGGGCAATGGGCAATAGGGGTATAACAAAAATTATAATATTTGCCCTCTGCCGGTAATGAAAAAGTTTGAGGTGAGGTATTTTGCAAAGGCCATGGGCCCCCTCCCCGCTTGGCTACATATTGTTAACTAGTGCAACAGTAATTGCCCCTAATATGACTACACAATGGTGGTTATGATTGAACTCAAGTGTTGGCGAGAACTGGGGTTTTATTACAATATTGATTGTGTTTGTATACTATATTTGTATAGTTTTCCAGACGTAATGATGCCCTCATATGAAAGGAACAGAATGTCGAGTCTATTCTTCATTGCATTTCTAATAATTAATTTGTATTTTCTGATGAATATTGTAAGCAATCGATTGATACAATTATAGTTGAATTGATTGCCCACTCCTCTCCTCTACTCCTATACAGATGTTGGCCGTAGTGTATGAGGCGTTTACGCGAATAGAAAAAGAAAAGTTTCGCAAATTATTACTCCACAGACGTAAGGCCTGTCGACTGGCTTTCGGTTTATTAGTGACACAAAAAACGCCACAAAAGATATCGTTTAAACACTTCGAAGGACTGATGAAATACTATAAGCCTTCGGCCAATAGACTGGAGAGGTATCTGATGTTTAAGGCATTGGACACAAACAGATGTGGTTTTGTAACTCTGAATGAATTCTATAATGTCTACGAAGTATCTGAACTGAAATGGGAGGCAAAATATATGAGCACTCAGTGGTTCTGTGAAATGGAGAACAAGTGCTGCAAACGGTTTTGTCGACTCATCTATAGATTAGTGGCTCATAAGTGGTTCGATGTATTGGTTTACCTAATGATTGGCGTCTCTGCTGTCTATCAGTTAGTGGAGGCCATAGTTGTGAGCGCTTCCAAGTCGTTGAGTCCAATGGTTGAGTCGAGGCCTTTGTCACTGATATTTGTATCGCTTTATGGATTGGAAGCGTCACTAAAACTGATTGGTTTTGGTTTAATCGGATATTTCAATAGCGGTTGGAATCGCTTTGACTTTTCGATCGCCTGTTTGGCCATAATTGGTCTCATGTTTGGCGACGCCTGTAGTCTAGCCTTGAGTGTTGTGTTTGTATTGCGTTCTATTCGTCTTCTGCAACTCCTGCAGCACAGGCGCCGATACAAAGACATTTTGGGCGCTTTTATGTTCATTATTGTCAAACGGTTTGTCAGTCTTTCGATTGTCGTTCTTATAGTTTATTATAATTTCGCAATCATTGGAATGGAGTTGTTCTCCACCTATGACTTAACCAATTGTTGTAAGAATACAACTCTCGAACAATATTTTGCCTATAATTGCAATTCAACGCTAAATGGGTTTTATTATTTGAACAACTTTTCCGATATTATTACCTCTTATGGTAAGTTATGCTACAGTACTCTATAATACTGTACAATAGTGTAGTGTATATACCCTAACGAAAGAGCAAAAGAGTTGCTAAACTGTTATTTAAATCAATACTTTTGTCTCTTAAGTGACTTTATTTGAGTTAATGGTTGTCAACAATTGGTTTATTCTTATGGACGGCTATGCGTTGATTACATCTGATTGGAGTCGACTTTATTTCATGACATTCTATATAATGACTTTAGTTGTAATAACTATAGTCGTGGCCTTAGTTTTGGAGACATTTCTATTCCGAATCCAATACAGACATAAAATGGGAGACATTGACAGTAAGAGTGGATTAATTAATAAATTAATTATTTCTTGTTTTCTTAATCTCTTATCTCCTAATCAGAGGACACAATGATTACAATGGAAGTGATGCTAACCGACGAGGAGTTGTCGTTCTGTTGCCAACAGTCATCTCATGTCCAAAATATATCACAAGTATTGCAATTGGGTAACTATTTCTTCCACTCCCACTCCCACTCCTCCACAACCAATACAATCAATACAATCAATGGCTATACGGGTTTAATATATAAGGGAATGAGAGCTCGAACTAAGTTCTCTTTGAGTTTGAATATGTATTGCGAAGAGATTGTGGTCTGGACTCAAATGGCGGACCAACAGGAGAGGCAGGAAATGCAAGAACAGAGTCATGAGTGGAGACCACGAAAGAGGAGAATCACTCGCAGAACTCTCTCCTGTACTTCATAGCCGTTTAGAGGACAGGAATTAAAAGCAATCGAATCTAAACTAATATTTTTAAATTGAAATTTCGAATTACAGACAATACTAATGCTCTCGAATAGAGTCCAACCTTTTTTAGATATCTTATAAATATTGTCTAATTATTAGTGAATATATATTTATATTTGAATTCTGTTATAACTTATTGTTATTTTAGATTTTATTTAAATTAATTTACGTTTTGTTAGAATTATATAATTATTAAAAACAGATTAATATTTTCTAAACCCAACCAATCATTTGAGATCTCATTTAAGTATAAGATTATTAAATAAAGACGTTTTTGAAAGACCATAAAACAGGTATAGGGATAGTAGAGGTACAGCAGCTGGTACTGTAACAGTATGACAGTACGACAGTACGTAGGTTATTTTTTCGTTGATACTATTGAACCAGTGCTGTACAGTAAAATGATTTCAAATATACGTGAATTTATTTCTCCAATAGAGGTAAAGAAAGTATATTTTCTAAAAGTATTGGTTTAATTGCCTTTTGCTGAATCAACATTATCTCCTGTATTGGCTCTCTATTATAATCGTTTGAATAAATAATCAATAAATAGGTTCCAAACTCATTGAACAAGTTTTCTTTAACTCTATTGGAGAAAATAAATTCACGTATATTTGAAATCATTTGACTATAACTGTCGAATAGTATCAAAGAAAAAATAAGCCAGGCTCTACTGGCTCTACTGTTAGAGTAGCGCTCTTCCAATTTTAGTTTTATGAATAGCGCTCACAAAATAGCGATTGACTGTGGGTTTGAAATGAGTTGCGATACTGTATTTGAATTGACTCAAGTGAAGAGTGAACAGTACTTTTTGGTGGTAAATGTTAATTTCAAAGGCATTTCATAATGGATTAAATAGCGATTTCCTTAATTGAGCCCTCAATAAAAAGGGTTGAAATACTGTTTATTTAAGTTTTACAGCAGTTGTGTATTCAATCAAATATCTGTTTATATTGCGATCCTCTCCCGGGTGTTGATCGGCGAACGTCGCTTTGGACCACCCGTCCAACTATGACCGGTCTGGTGATGTCAAGTGGTAGTGTGCGGACGATAAGGCAGTGAAAAGGGCTTCTTATGTCTGCTGACCAGTCACAGGAGGACATTTCGAAATGGACTGACCTGTTTCCTTGAGTTACTTGATTTGGTCTTCGGGTTCTCTTGAGTTGGTTTGTTTATTGTTCCAATAGGTCGTGGCCGCCAAGATCGCGCCCAGTTTCGCGTTCTTTCACCTCAGAACAATCACACGGTTACTGCTGGCTCTCTATTGCCGGTTCACAGATGGAGTCACCCTTTTCGGACACTTAGGCTCCAACGATCCCCTAAATGTCTCACAGAGTTTCGCAGACATAGCTAGGCTCACGTCAGCTTACCCCTGTGTGACAGCAGTATAGCAGATATCGAACGTTGCATTGATGTCTAGCGATACAGCGACCATTTGATTCCGACTCCTCTTGGCGTCCGTCACTACTTGAATGGCGCTATGCAGGGCGTCCACTGTTGACTTCTGCGCCCTGAACCCAAATTAGTTCGGGTTCCAGGACCACCTCGTCCATGCGTTGAACGTGAGTCTCCGGACGACCAGTTTCTCCAGTACTTTCCCAAACACTGGTAATAGTCCGATTGGGCGGAAGGAAGCCAGGTCCGTATAGTCGTCCTTTCGGGTTTCAGGCGGATCTTCACTTCTGCCTGTTTCCAGGTTGACGGGAAGTGGCCGAGAGTTAGGCACCTGTTCATGGTCACCGTAACCAACTCTGGATAGATCGATGTAATGCGAAAACATATGTCTGACGTGAGGTTGTCATGGCCGGGAGCTCTGTTCGGATTCGTTGTACTGAGGCAGTCTAGCACCTCATCCGGACTAAACGACACGTCGTCGGCTGTAGAGGGTAGGGCGTCCGATGCCACCCTTAGTTGAGAGTGTCGCGTGTGATTGTCCTGGCCGTCGTCAAGGTAGAAATGATTAAGTAATGCGTCTGCCGTGTAGGCGGACGAATTAGTGTGTCCAGTGGTCGTCTTAACTGTGGATGGAGGGCGGTGGGCAGGGGCGTCCCTGATAAGCCGTGATGTGAGCGACCAGACATCTCTCGTCAGTTTGTTACAGAACTCACGGAAGTTCTTAGTGGACGCTTCCCGGATTGCTGAAGCGTACGCCTTTTTAACAGCAGCCATATCTCTGAGTTCATTAGAGACGTCCAGGTTTCTGCCCTTCCGTTTATTCAACCGGAGATAGATTTTCAGGCAATTTCGTTTGTGTCGTTTAAGGGCGTCACTCCACCAAGGGTTGTACGTTTTTGCGAAACATCTTAACCGGATTGCAGAAAAACAGGCGTCACGCAGGGCGTCGGTTATGGACGCTACGTGTTCGTCCAACGAGAGTGCGTCCATGGATAGGACATTTTTGGTGAGTATGCCAGACTTGTGCAGTGATACGATAATTTGATCGTCCACGGACGCCCAGTCTTCGATCTTATTGTTGAACAGATAGATGGATATTCGCACGTGCCTCTCTGTGCGTCCTCCGAAGTCTATGCGGTACTCTATTGCGCGATGGTCGAACGAAACGCAGACGGATTCATATAGCACCCGGCGTTCCACGCTGTTGACCAACCTGTCCGACACGAGCGTGGCGTCCACGAAAGATGATTCGTTTGCCCGCCCTGATAATATCTAAGGTAGGAGAGTCGCCAGTGTTGCAAACCGTTAAACCATGAGCTGCAGCCAAAGACGCAATGTGGTCGCCGCGGTCATCCGCGTCAGTGTCGTCCTATCCTGAGGTTTCGCGTTTAGGTCTCCGCCCAATACTATCAGCGCACCGGTATTGTTATAGAGTAGTCTGGATACAGCATCCAAGGTGCTGCGGGCGTCCAAGTAAGGCTCTATATATACCGATGCGATGATTATCTCTCGTTGAGCTGCTTTGATTCGGGTGACCACCAGGTTGGGCGTCGAATATTGATTGAGTCCAACGGCTCTGATGGACGACTGCTTCGTGAGTATGCAAGCCTTAACATGGCCGACCGTCGCGAATTGAAAGACGTCGACCCATTGAATTGTATGGACGTCCCTGGCGCGTCCGACTTAGGGTTCACAGACTAGTGCTATGGAGTGATCATTGGCTAAAATGTGACGGACCAGCTCGTGATGAGCTGCCCGGCTGCGGCACACGTTTGCTTGAAGTATGCTGATGGGTTCAATAGTCATACTGAACTCGTTTTGTGATGCGCTTGGAGACAGCTTTGATGGACAGTGTGTTTTAGAGGTGGCGTTACGGGCGTCATTCCTGTGGCCGCCTGTCTTCAGTTGTTGCACCTGGTCTTCTAGTCGTCCTTAAATATCTCGTCCGGGCATTTCTCGAGTGTCTGTTCTGTGGACGCGCAGTGGGAGCACGGGTGAACTTTGCTCTGGCACTTGGTGCTCGTGTGGATAAACTGGAGGCACCTGAAACATTGGACAAACGGAGAAACGTCGTCCACATGAACCCTCTGGTGATCGATATTGACTCGTCCGAGGACGTCCATTCGCTGGCGGACGACCGGAGTGATTTACAATACCACGTTGTATAGATGATCGTTGCGGTTCTTTCTGACGAAGCATAGTCGGACGTCCGCGTCCGAAGAGACGACCTCGTTAACGTAGCTGTTGTTGCGGACTATTAGCTCGAAAACCTCCTTATCTCCGACATACTTACTGATGTCCTTGAGAATAACCATCGGACGCCTCCGCTTGGCTTCCTCGACTTTGAGACCACTGACGGCTGACGTGCGTTAGAGGGTGGCGTCCCGTTGTGCTTCATTGTCGAACTCGACAGAATTTGTTTTTCGTCACCAGTTGTATTATCGCAGATGTAAAGTCGGCATCCCGGAAGCTAACCGCCTTCCTCCATGTGTCGAGGACTTCGTATCTCGGATTGGCGGCATCTGTCGACTTGATTTTAAGCGCTGGACGAGACTTCGGTGCTTTTTTAAAAGGGGCTTTGGCTGATTGCCGCGTAGGTGATCGTTCGGGTACTGGACGCCGCACACATCTCGTCCCGATGGTCCTTCAGTTCGTTGCGAATGGAAGATGTTGGAGACTACTGTGGTCGGGTCCATAACGTCCCGGATCTTAGTGGACGCCCTTTTGATGGCAGCCGTCAGTTCCTGTATTTTTGCTTTGTCCTCAGCAGTCAGGCTCTTGTAGCGCGCGAGTTAGGTTAGGTTAGGTTTTTACAGGCTACGGCGTCTGCGAATTGGATTCTGACGGAGCGTCCAGTGAAGTAATCTTTCATAAGGCGAAAAAAATTTGTGGGACATTGCGTCCTGCGAAGGCGGTGGAAAATGGACGGCCACCAGGTTTTGTCGAACGCCGCCTTGATGTCGAGCGACACGGCGACCACTTGATTGCGATTATGTTTGGCTTCCCTTACTACCCCGACGACGCAACTTAAGGCGTCCACGGTAAACTTATGCGCTCTGAATCCAAACTAGTTCGGGATCCAGTCGCCCCTAGTCCCGGCTTCGAATGTTAGTCTGCGGACGGCTAGTTTCTCCAGCACTTTGCCAAACACAGGTAATAAACCGATAGGACGGAAGTAATCTAGGTCCGTGTAGTCGTCCTCGCCAGTCTTCCGAAATATCTTAACCTCCGCCCGCTTCCAAATGGACGTGAAGTGGCCGAGGGCGAGGCACTTCGTCCTGTGTGAACGGAACACCGTCCGCTGTGTGTGAAAAATCGTCCGATGCCGCACTGAGTTGCGTGTGTTGTGAGTGATAGTTTTGGTCGTCTCTAGCAAGTATGTCGTGCTTGGACATCGATTCGTAGAAATGGTCGTCCACTGTCGCCCAGTCCTCTATTTTATTATTGAATAAATAGGTGGACGTCCGCTTGTGCGTTGCGGCTCGGCCGCCGATGTCAATGCGGAAATCAATTAGGATCCATGACGTCTCGGATTTTGGTGGACGCCTGTTGAATGTCCGCTGTCAGCTCCAGGATTTCGATCTTGTCTTCCCTCTTCAGACTCGTGTTGCAGACGAGAACTTCGTCTATCCTCTCTGTCATGTCGTTGATGTGAGCCGAGAGGGTGCCGGCGTAGACTGCATACGGCATCTGAGTGGGTGTTGCGTTGGTGGACGCCGCTACTTTGAATGCAGCCAACACTCGAGGCTTTTTCGGCGCCTCTTTCGGTATTCCGGAATTCGGTGCCATGTCGTCCCGTGTGGACGCCTTAGTTATTCCGGTCGGACGCCGCTGAAAAGAACTAATAATAGATTAAGTGATGATGTAATACCAGGATCTAAATTGTTGAAAATTATGCTAAGTACAGAAAAAGATTGCAAAAGTCACCACAGGTTTCGCTCCGCGGAGCACCTTTTAATAAAACTATGCCAATGTTCACAATGAGAGCTGAACAGCGAATTGATTAGGTTAGGTTAGGTTAGGTTAGGATTTTTTTCCTTTGCATAAACAGTTCATTTGAATATATGAGGCGTCTGCTATTGGATACAGTCGCCAAGTGCTATACATGCGTCCGACATATGCGTCAGAAAGGAACAAAAGTAATATATTTGAAGAGTATAAATGATTAGTTAAAAATAATAAAATAAAATAAAAACAATTTTAAATAAAAGTATTGGATTTTATAAAATAATATATAAGAGTCGTGTGACTTTGCGTCCTGCGCGTCGTAGATCAAGTTTGTATTATTTAGGCATATGTTCGCTAGAGTGGATTCAAATATGAGCGCGTCAGTATCCATAGTCAACCATTTCTCTTTCGCGTCGTGTCATTCTTGAGATGTGGGGGCAAATACTGCTTCTGGCGGATTGGTTGGTCGGCGTCTGTTCAACTTGCCTTCCATTTGCGAGTGCTTTGTTATTGGATGCTTTGCAGTTGAAACAGCATAAATCTTCTATGTTGACGCATTTACTATATTTGTGTTCGCAAGCACAATGTGAACAAATAGACGTCGTGACGCCACAGTCTTAAGTTGTGTGGCCAAAGCCCCAGCATTTGAAACATTGTTTCAATGGGTTATCGTCTTCAATATAGGCGCGCTGATATCCAATTGATATGCGTCTGTTCTTATCTTCCATTGCTATGCGTCTAATTGCTGGATCCATCTCGACTCCGACGTTCACTAAGTGATTGCTGTTATCACGGTTAATGGCGCGAAAACGAATTTTGATTGCGTCCGACGTGTCAGAACTGCGTCCGGTAAAATTGACTTTTAGGTTAGGTTAGGTTAGGTTTTTTTCCTTTACATAAAAGTTTTATTTAATCGAATATTATAAAAACGCGTGCGTCGTGTCGACGCACGTCATACAATGAAGTTGAAACGACGCAGTAATATAGTGTCGTCAAGTTATAATCAAATATAATCGTATTATAAGATACGCAGTGCATCGAAAAATTTTGGATACGACGCATGCGTCGGAAGGCGTCAGTGAATTACAGATATATGAAACGTTTTGATATTATAATAAAAGGATATAAACGACGCAATAATAAAAACATATACAATAAGTGCGTATACTATATATAATCATAAAACATTAAGTAATAACTGAGAATTATAAAATAATGAAGTAATCGACTGGTGCGTCGGTGTTGCGTCGTAGCTGCGCCAGTCATTCGAATCCAGAGAACTCTCCATCAGACGAGTCCCCGTGTTCAAGAAGACGCAAGATCTCGTCCTGCGTCATTGTGTTCGAAGGCGTAATTGTAGTCGTAAGCGCTTTTACTGATGAGACTGCGTCACCAAAATAAAACAAAATTCGATGAATAAAACAAGAGAAGATAAGCAACCAAAAGTGCCCGCTATAGGATACAGGCCTCCAGAGGTTGTCCGTGTGTGCGGTTATGTATTGTTGAAACGTTTGAGTGATCCGACAATTTCAGTGGCGAAGCCAATGATGTGTGCCGGGTTAGGCGTGTTGAAAGAGTAGAGCGATGTGTTATCGAGACGGCACAACAGTTCGTATGAGTGGCGCTGCGTCGCATATCTCGGACAGTGACGCAGTAGGTGGTCGAGCGTCTGAGTGGTGCGCTGGTCGCAGGGGCAGAGTGCGTCAGTGGTGATGTTGAACCTGTGCAGGTACTCCTTATGATATCCATGCCCCGTGAGTACCTGCGTCGTTTCGAATGACGCGGGGTGACGCGATGTGAAGTTCATCACATCAGAGAGTGAGGGAAACCAAGCCCGAGTGGTCGAACCCGTTTCCGCCTGCGCATATTCTGAGGCCCACGAGGCCATAGTTTCTTCTTTGATCGTACGTTTGGCAAAGCTGATGGGTATCGCGTCATACGCTGACGCAAGATGGCTCGATGCCGCAGCCTTCGCCACTGCGTCGGCCTCCTCGTTCCCAGGAACACCAATATGCGCCTTGACCCAAACCAAACTAACCGAGTGGCGGCTTCTGGCAGCCCGAAGAGTAATATGGATTCTACCGACCAGTGGACTAACGTGGGCAAAGCTCTCTATTGAATGAATAGCTGATAGACTGTCCGAGAATAGTGTTGCGTCAGATGTGAGGTGCGACGCAGCGCATTCGAGTGCTTCTGCTAACGCCAATAGTTCGGCCTGATAGACCGAACAGCACTTGTTTAACTTAAGTTTTTTCCTTATAGTTCGCCCGTCCGGTGTATCGATGACATAAGACGCGCCTACCTGGCCAGCGTCGAGTTTACTGCCATCAGTGTAAATGTTCGTGTCGGTGCGCAGCCTTTCCGCTGCGTCGATGGTGGAGGCGTCGATGTGTTCGGGTGCTGGTCTGAGAGCCGGGTGCAATCTATCCCCGGGGGCAATACGTCTGTCGAGGGCGAGGTCGTCTGGTAGATTAGGGCAGACACCTGAACGCTTGGCGCGCTCGATATCCCGCGTCTCCCTGATTTTGATATGAAGTGGC
Source organism: Liacarus xylariae (assembly GCA_034693365.1). Classification (NCBI taxonomy): domain Eukaryota; kingdom Metazoa; phylum Arthropoda; class Arachnida; order Sarcoptiformes; family Liacaridae; genus Liacarus; species Liacarus xylariae. The sequence goes on from JAQFXN010001462.1 coordinate 12,364, forward strand.
ATGAAGCCCGCTAATGCTGACGCAGAGACCGCAGAAACTGTATGGAATGCCCTGATGGCACGAATGGCAAATTTCCGCTGAAAGGAACGCAGGGACCGCTGGACGTATTTATAATTCACTGCGTCACCCCAAATCTCTGACGCATACGTCACCATAGGTTCGATTACCTGATGGTAGATAATCTTGACGTTATCAGCGTGAACTCCCCAGGTTGGGCGGACGAAATTGCAGAGTTTCGTAAATGTTTTCGTTGCTTTAGTGATTGCATATTTGACGTGTGATGTGAATCGAAGACCTGCGTCGATGATGACGCCCAGAAGTTTGATCTGCGTCTCGAAGGGGATATCGACGCCGTTCATACGTAGAGACGCGGCCTGTGATTTAGGAGTGAAAGCAATGGCCTGCGTCTTAGTTGGGTTGAACGAGAGTTTAACTGATTCGCCCCACCGATAGATCCTTTCTAGTGCATCGTTTGTTACGTCGGTGATATCGCTGACACTGCGTCCTGAGACCAATAATAGTACATCGTCCGCAAATGCTTGGACGTGTACGCCCTCCGGCCACGACATGCTGAGGAGCTCGTCCAGGATTAGATTCCAAAATGTTGGGCCACACACAGACCCTTGGACGCAGCCCTTAGTCGTGCGTCTGGTCACTACTGCGTCACCGAAGCAAAGTGTAACATCGCGATCTGAGAGGTAACTTCGGAACACTCCAAAGATGTTTAGAGGACAGTTAGTTCTGCGGAGGGCCTCTTTGACACAGGGCCACCAGGCGTTGTCGAACGCTGCCTTGATATCAAGAGAGACCCCAATGACCTGACGCTTGGCTGTCCTTGCGTCTCTGATAAATTGAACTGCGGTGTAGAGTGCGTCTGAAGTTGATTTCTGCTCCCTGAAGCCAAACTGATTCAGGTTCCAAAGGCTGTCGCGGTGGGCAATGAAAGCGATGCGTCGGACGAGAAGTTTTTCAAAAAGTTTACCAAAAACAGGCAGCAACCCAATTGGGCGAAATGACGCAAGGTCGTCGTATGCGTCTTTGCCAGGTTTAGGCAGAATCTTGACATACGCTGATTTCCAAGCTCTGGGGAAGTGGTGGATCTCTAGGCAGCGGTTCATTAGTGAGATGAGGAGACAGGTGTGTTCAGCAGCGACTCGCAGGCAAATGTCAGATGTGAGGTTATCGTTCCCGGGTGCTCTATTGGGATTCATAGACTTGAGTGCGTCGATCATTTCTGCGTCAGTAAATGGTACATCATTCTCTCCACAGGGAGGCTCGTTCTCTCTGACGCGCAGCGTTTGGTGCGTCGTTGTTGTGTCCGGTGCGTCGTCGTGGTAGAAGTGCTTCAGGAGCGCCTCAGCTGTCTCCTTTGTCGTCGAAGTGTAGCGACCACTGACGCTTAGCGTCGCAGGCGGACGTTGTTTAGGGGCGTCTTTTATGATTCTGTTAGTCATCGACCACACATCCTCCTTCGTCTGTTTAGTGCAGAATTCGCGAAAATTCGATGTCGACGCAGTCTTGATTGCTGACGCATATTCCCGTCTTGCGGCACTGAGTTCTGCCAGAGTGGCAGAAACGTCCCCGCGCTGTATAGAGACACGCGAAAGGTTATGGTGAAGCCGAATCACGTTCTTCTTGAGCGCCTCCAATTCATCGTTCCACCACGGGTTGTACGTTCTAGTGGAACCCCTCAACTTCATAGACGCATGGCAGCTCCGTCTGACGCAAGTGGTGAAAGAGTCAACTGCAATATCTAGTGACGTAGCGTCCATAGCCGGGAACGGCGCATCCAACAGTCCTGCGTCGTTGAGTTCAGATCGAAGTGCTTCATCGAAAGTCGTCCAGTTAGCCGTTTTGTTGTTGAACAGGTAAGTAGATGACGCAGCACCTCTGGTTGCGTCCCCTTGAATCCTGAGACTGAATTCGATTGCGTTGTGGTCTGACAGTTTGCATGCGTCAGTGACGCGCCAGTGTTCAACTTTGTCTGCGATGGAGTCGGAGGCTATGGTAATGTCTGGTATGGAGGAGCACGGATTTCCATGTCTGATCGCCTCAAATGTCGGGACTGTGCCAATGTTGCAGATGGTCATTAGGTGTGACGCACATGCATCTGAGATGTTGTTGCCGCGCGCGTCGGCGCTGACGCAGCCCCAGTCCTGGTGTTTACCGTTGAAGTCGCCACCCATGATGAGGAACGACCCGCTTGTTTCTCTAAAGACTTTGATAGCCGCGTCGAGAGTACCGGCTGCGTCTGCGTCCGGCTCGATGTATACTGACGCAATGTAAAGCCTGCGTTGCCCGATGCTGGTCTCGATGACTGACAGGTTCGATGTGGACAGCTGGTACACACCAAGAGTGAAACCAAACGACTTCTTTGAGAAGACGCAGGCCTTGACGCGAGCGTCGTTGGTGGCGAACTGATGTATGTCGACGCCTTGATAATTGGTGACGCAGTTCTTGTTGTTTACGTAGGGTTCGCTAATTAGCGCTATGTGTGCGTCGTTGTTAAGGAAGAATTGTATGAATTCATGCTGGGCGGAGCGGCATCTGTTCGCGTTGAATTGAATGAAATTGATGTGCTTAGTTCCCATAGTCGGTGCGTTCATTGGTTTGCTTAATCATGGTTTTTACGCGAGGACAGTCCTTGATTGAAGTTGCACCGTGACGCACATCGACGCTTGCGTCATTGGTGACGTTGTGCTGGTGGCAGTTATAGCACTTCAGTTTGGAGTCGTCAATCTTGACGGGACAGTCCTTGAAGGTATGTTCCGTAGAGGCGCAATGGGAGCAGGGCTCAACTTTAGACGCACATTTGTTTTTCGTGTGGCCAAATTGCAAACACTTGTAACACTGGGTGAAGCGGGAGAAATCACTTATGTGGACTCG
>JAQFXN010001463.1:0-15247 GCA_034693365.1 Liacarus xylariae
TAATTTTCAAAAATTAATAACTCGAAAACAATAAGAGATAAAAATATGGTATCCAATGGAATAATGTGTGATTATATTACCTCTTTCTAATTACATAGCTCAAACCCCCTAAATAGAATTTCATAATACCCCTTTAATAATAATTATCAAAACAAAAAGTTTAATAATAATTATCAAAATAGGAATTTTCAAAAGAATCAAATGTATTCTAATAGTAATTACAATTATGTAAAACATAATAATCAGAATACAGCAAAAATTCATTCGCAAAAACAAAACTTAGGATATAATTTTTCATATAATGTACCCAAGGTTATTATACCTCAAATGCCTTACTATTATAACAGAAATGTTGTCAACCAAATAATTCATATAATGAACCGATAATTTCTCAACAAATCCCTTATTATTTTATACCTCAAAACCTGAATATAATACCAAATTTAAATTCCAATAATTTTTAAGGAAATCTAAGCCTCAGTCCATTGAAGATAGTTAAAAGTGAAAATCTTTTATCTTCTATTTCATTGAATTTCAGAGGTTTGGGTAATAAAATAGAAACTTTTAATGCATTTTTGGATACTTTTAAGAATGATTTTTCGGGTGTGAAACCCATTTGAATGATCGCATTACCGGTTCAATGATTTCAAAACACCATTTGATTTATAGAAATGATAGAAATATTTATGGAGGGGGTGTTATCATAGGTGTGACCAAGCCTTTGAAATATAGATTAATTGATCAAAAGACACACTTTTGAATCAATAACTGTTCAATTGATCATTAAAAATAAAAAGTTTTTATTGATCTCTGTTTATATTCCTCCCAATCCTTCTATACTACAGATTACTGAATACATAATATTTATTAAAATTTTTTTAAACACATAAAGCGATAATTATATTATTCTGTGCGGCGATCATAATATCAATTATTTTGACAAAAGACACTAATTGTCAAAGAATTCAAAAATGCGATCAATGAAATAGGTTTAGTACAAAAAGTTATGACATATACATATCCAACAGAAGCCAGATATTCTTCAAAAAATACATTAATTGATTTAGTCTTAGATAACGATAAAAATATATCTAATATTTCAGTAAAGGATAATTTTTATAAAACTTGTGATCATTATATGATTGCATTCAATATAAATACCAAAAAACTCAGACTCAATCATAAAAATAAAACATTTATTGATTACAATGAAAGTGATTTAATCATATTTAAAAGTTTAATGAATAAAATTGATTGGAATATAATTAGAGACAATAAGTAGAAATGTTTTAAATCAAAAACTGTTGCAATAAAACCTATTTCAAGGAGTAATGACATCAGAAAACAGATTAGAATTAAAAGAAATTTTTGTGATCTTTTCCACAAAACTAATGACTTATTCTATAAATTTGTTATAAATTATTTGTAGGAAAAAATCAACAAAATGTTAGAAGAAGTGTATTCAGAGAAATATAACAAAATTATACAAAAATCAGATAATCTTAAAACTCTTTATAAACATATCAAAGATAATGATTTGGAAGAAATTGATGTTTTTGTTAACAATAATGAGATTTTGGATAATAGAGTTGAAATATGCGAATCATTTTCAAAATGCTTTTTAGAAAAGTAAGTTCTTATAGCGAACCTAATTATGAAAATATTTCGGATATGAGTAGTAATGAAATATCTGATATTCTTATAACACAAACCGCTGTCTTAAGAGAGTTATTGAATTTTAATTATAAGAAATCGTGCATTAATTCGCAAATATATATTTTAATTCAGAAATGCCCACAAATTTTTAGCTAAATTTTATTTTTAATTTAACAAAATTTTAGAATTTAAACAAATTCCCGATAAATTAAAGTTAGTCACAGTAATACCGATTCATAAAAAGGGTAAAGCAAAAAATCATATCGACTCCTATAGACCTGTTTCAATAGAAAAGAATATTCTAAAATTTTTTTGTAAACTTATTTTTAACAATTTATTTGGTTTTATTAGTCAAAACAATATTTTACCAATAAATCAATATGGATTTAGACCTCGGTTTAGTTCCTATCATCAAATCATTGATTTATTTGATTTAGTTTTTAATGCTTTTAACGATAAGACTGTTTTATGTGTAGACATGATATTCTTAGATTTGAGTAATGCTTTTGATAGCATAACATTCAAATCAATTTTAGAAAATTGTTTTAAAATAGGGATTCGCGACAATTATCTCAAACTATTAGAAAATTATTTATTCAATAGAAGTCAATCCGTATTATATAAAAATGTGTTATCAGAATCTCAGGTAATAACTAGTGGTTGTCCACAGGGAGGGGTAGGTTTTTCAGATCTTTTTAATATCATTGTTTGTGATTTTCCTGAAATCCTAAAATTTTCACATCTCTTTCAATATGCAGACGACAGTTGTCTCGTGAAAATTATACCCAATGAAAGGGATTTCCAGGACTTTCAAACAGATTTAAACTCTATATTTAATTATTGTTTGAGCAAAAATTTGAAAATTAATTCTTCCAAATCAGTACATTTGAGAATAACATACAAAGGATGTGAACATTTGGGGAAATATCAGATCAACTCAATTGACATACCATTAAAACCTAATCACAAACATTTAGGAATAATAATAGACAATAATCTGAGTTTTAATGAAATCTGATGTTTATATATACAACAAAGCGATTAAAAAATGGGCATTTCTTAAAACTCTGTAAATATGCGAGTCCTGTAATACTTAGTTAATACAAGTTATATGAACTATATATTCGTCCGATAATAGAGTATTGCAATGTATGTATTGTTCCTAATATTACTCAAAACAAAACAATTGAATCGATTCAAAGAAAAGTAACAAAATATATCTGTTTTAAAATGAATAAGAATTTAAAATACATTATTAGATTAGAATTACTAGATTTGAAAGCTCTTGAATTTCGCAGACAATTATCGGTTTTAAAGATTGTTTTTAAATGTATACAAAATTTTAATAATATTCCTAATGTTTGGAAAACTATTTGATTGTATCAAATAATGTACGAAATGGACTGTGATTTGTAAACCAGGACTCGGATTCACAAATGTGACAAAACTTTTTATATACGCAATCACTTGATTTAATTCTTTGCCATTCTTTAGACTTAAGAAATGAAAGTAATTATAATTGTTTTTAACCAAATGTAAAATTTTTTATTATAACTATATTATTGTATTTTGATTTGTATTATTCAACGAAGTTATGAATAAATATTATTAGACTTAAAAGAAATTAATCTCTAAATAAATGAGTGAAATGTAAGTGAAAAACAGGTTAAGATGTTTATTAAATTAATGCCATTCAGAGAAAACATATAATAATATAACAAAAGTTCTATACAGTAATCGAGTATTTAAATAGAGTTCAATCAAACAGTCTTTAAGTCTAAGTCTAACACAATTTAGTCGAATAAAGGCTTTGAATTTCGTTTTGTTAAATAATGATCTCTCAACACAAATAGTGTGAAGAGTATTGTTCCCAATAATACCGTTGCATATGATATAAGTGTGAGAATGTAGAACTGGTCGACACCGGGAAGAAACAAAACAATAATAAACTTAATTAATTCCATTAGAATGTTAACACTGGTCTGAACACTGCCCACCATTGGGGGACTAAGAGTCTCGGTTTGTATCAATTGGTTGACTCCCATGTCTGCCACCCATAGACCAAATCTGGCGAATGCAATGCCGGCCAACAATAGAATAATTCCTGTCTTCTCATTAGGAATTATAAACTTCGCAGAGTCTCCGAGACATAGAGTCAAACAAATTAATTCTAATATAAATCCAATTAATGCAGAAGTTTTGACCCCAAACTTGTTGACTAATAATGGATAGAATAGAGTACCAATCACTCCGACAAGACTTGCGCCCACTGTTACCAATCCTAATATCGTTTCATTGATTCCCTTTTCTGATGCGTAACCAATAGTTATCGAATCAAACCCTAAAACTGTTAGATATAGTAAAGAAAAGCTAAGTCCCGGCCATAAGAATGTCTTTGAGTACATAACAAATGCACTAAAATTTAGGAAATTCGATGTTTTCTTAATTTTATTCTTTTCTAAGCGTAGAGTTGGAACTGATTTGTAAATCGATCGCAAAAGACTGTATTCGAGAGCAGCGGAACATATATTCCAAACCGAGAGAAATACCGCCGACCAGAGCAGTGACCGATTCATCATAACTCCGACAACTGATGGCGCGACCACATTGCAGATCAGGTCCAGTCGTCTTAGTATTGCATTCAATTCTTTGAAATGTTTTAGAAATTAATGAAAAAATGGTATAAAATATTAATTTGAAATCTATTTGAGAATAACTTAATCACCGGTTAGTTGTGATTCATTGTTAGCAATGCATAAAATCCAGTCTTTCTCTAAACAAGTAGTGAACCCTACGCTCCAAACCTGTGCAATTATTGAAAATGAAATCAATCCAATCCATGAAACCCATTGAGAGATCTGAAGAACATATATATTAGCTATAATTTTATTTTTGAATATTTAATACATTTCTGTCTATTGAATCGATTTCATAGGCGACAACACAAAGTGCACCCAAAGCCACGAATCCGTTTTGAAGAAATAGTGATATTTGTATTTCTTTGAGACGAGAAGTCTTTTCGATCCAAATGCCAATTAAAGGCGCCGTTAAAAAGACAATACTTGAGGATATGATGCCGTGAATAGCGGCCAACAAGAATGACCCGGGATATAGCTTTATGAAGAAGAGACCGATAGCGAACTGCCACATACGGTCACCCTTTAGTGCAATTGAAATGAGTGAAATGTCCAAACTTAAAAGTTAGTGTAAATACCCAGGATGATAAAATTCTGCCAATATACAATTTGTATTTTAAACTTGTTGGAATCGCATCAAATTCCTGTTGATCATGTTCGTTGTTTAATATCATTCTACATGTATATATATTCAAATATTAAACTTTTTGCAAATCATTTATAACTTGTAGTGATCTTCGTTTTCGGGTCAAAAGCAATTTTAAAACTGTTTTATTAAACTTTATGAAATAATCAATTCTAGTTTTATTAATTAAATAATTTATTTAATAATTAAGTTTGCCTTCAATATCTATTATAATAGATTTCTACCTTCTCTTTCGAAGAAAAAGGAGTATATAGATTCGTTTCCACACTCCTCCTTCTCCTCCACTACAGGAATCCTTTGCTTGGAAAATGGGTCAAATGGGGATTAAAAAGTGACAGTTAGACTAATATTAATTTAAAACTATTGGCGAAACTTTGTTACTGTGACTTATGATTCGCTCTAACCCTTGACATAACACGTCACAAAGTTCATCACATTTGACCCATTTTCCAAGCAAAAGATTCCTGTAGCCCACCGCCCGCGGATGGGAACGCGGAATTATCTCTATTACTGGTCATTCTTGTTTTTTGTCAAATCGTAAAAAATGTAACTTAATTTTTAAATTATATAAACTCTCTCTCATGTATAATGTGTATAATGTGTGGTGTCTTTGCTTCTGCTTTACAGATTGTAATTATGGTTGAAAAAAGTGAAATATTGTGAAACGAAAAATTCATGAAACTTTCACCTAGAAAAATATCTTTCATTTCACTACAAATAATACCATTTATGATTGTTGCAAATATATTTGACTAATTGTTATATAACAGGTGAAAAGTAATTACCAGGGTCTAGATAATTTCGTAAATACGACTTTTTTCTTGAAGTTTAGACCTGTCTTAATTACGGAAATCTTCACCGATCAGGAGATAAGGAATAAAATAAGATCCCATTTATGTTCCGAAAAATCAGAAATTTTGATGTAATTCGATATTTTCCGATAATTACGAAAGTAAATGTAAAAATGAATAAAAAATCATCATCTCCAATAAAATAATAAAAAATGTAGAATATTTGACAGACATTTATCGAATTAACCGAATCAAAAACTTCTTTTTAAATGATTTTTCAGCAAATTTGATTTTGTCAATGGTGAAAGAAAAGATTAAAGTTTTTACTAAAGTTCATTTTTTCTTTTATTTATATTCAGAAAAATGTCCATAATATTCTATGAGTATTTTGAGGTGCCACTTTAAAAATTCATAAAATCTATCAACTTTGTAATTTAAAAATGCTAACTTTAACCTCCCTCTCCCTTAAAATAATTAAAATTTTTATTTTTAAATCCGAAATGTTATTCCGAAATTCCAGTGTTTAACTTCTTATTTTAGGAACGAAAACCACTTTTTATTCCGAAATTGTCTCTGATAATTACAAATCGGCAATAGGGTGGTATATCCAAAATGCCCTCTTTCCCAGAAATATGACCAAAATACCATCCCTCAGTGATGAAGGAAAATGAGGACTGCAAGAATTTGACGGTTGTAAAAGTGACTAGGCTTCTGAATTTATGATTAATTTACTAAAAAACAGTTTATTCCAGAAAAAATTGTCATCTGATAGAATTTGTATATTTTACTAAAAAGTGAAAGTAAATAGATATTAACAAAATCTTATTTTTCAATACAATCGAACATAATTAAAAAATCATCAGTTGGTTTTTGCATAACATGACTCGAAATTTAACTTTTTTGTCTCTTTCGATATTAATGGGTTTTACATCTTTCCGGTTTTTAACAGCCGTTTCGGACAAGTCTGCCCGAAGTATATTTTTGAGATTCGGTGGGCATTGCCCGAAAGCAGACTATTTATAATGTACCTTATTACAAAATATTACTTAGCTATAAATTAATTCACTATTCAATATAATAAATAACAAACAGAAAAAATATTTATAAATATAGTATTTTCAAGAGTCAAATATATTCTATTAAATGATTTGTAAATTAGATTAATCGCATTTAATTAATAAGTATAGCAATTGATAGATACAAACAAAATAATATTAAAATAAATTTTAAGCTTTTGAATATATTTAAAAACTGTAGAACATATTTATTGCTTACCTATAAAAGAATTTATTAAATTAATAAATATAGTATTTAGTTATGGATAACTTCAATTAGCAAGATATAATTTTGGCAATTTGTTTAAAAATGAGCTATCATTTAAAAAATTTCGTTCTTTTTTAAAAGTTCGTATTTTTAAAAATTGACTTTTACTTATTGAATAAAATTACAATTTAATGAATTTAGCAGTTGCTTATCATTAAACAAGTTATCATCAATTTTGTCATGAGTTTTACAATAGTATATAAAATTAAAGTTATTTATGGAATCAATAAAAAAATATATAATTATTCTTATATTAAAACTTCTTTAAAAAGTTTGTTTCAGAAGTCTAAGTGAAAGCCGAACACATAATTATTTCATTATATTTTTCATTATTTTCGTTGATTTATTCAATTCTTTAGTTTCATGTCTTGCTTTTGAATCTATTTTTGCGATCAATTTATTCTGATGTTTGAGTTGTGGTTCGATTTCTTTGGCCTCTTCTATAAGTCTGTTGAGTCTGTCGTCCATCGATTGTTTCCATGTTTTCGGTTCATATCGTTTATTCCAATACTTTTCCACCGCTTCTTCTGTCGGATCCGGTTCTTCACTCTCAGTAGTGGTGAATAGAAGAGGTTTGACAACTGTTTTGGGTTTGTCTTCACAACAGTCTCGACAGCACTGACAACAACAGAAACAACAAAAGTCGAGAAAAAACTTTTTGAATATATTTTTGTTTCGTTTGATTTTATGTAAGTCTTTGTCCGCTATTTGTCTTTCGGTTTTCAACTCATTTAAGTTTTTATTAGTCGTTTTCAATACAATTCCCTGTCTTTTCAGTTCCTTATGAGTACTACTCTGTGTTTGTGCCGCTCTATCGGTTCGCTCTAATATTCTTCTTTGTATCTGCTCTTGGGTTTCATTTTCATTAGACTTCACCACATTTTTGTTTGCGGTTCCACTCATTCTTGTCTTAAAAAAGTTTTTAAAAACTAAACTTATTTCAGCAAAAGTTGTTAAATAGGTATTAATGTTTAGTGTAATTTAGATTAAGAATTGATTCAAAACCAATCACTTCAGGTCTTAATTGGAGACATACATCAGTTGATGTAATGGAAGGACGGAAACGTCATTTGAATTGTTGGACTATTTCATACAGAATTATATCTAAATTAACAACAATTAGAAACCTCTGCGCGAAAACATTTATTATTTATTGACTACTTTTATAGTATTGAAAATCAAATAAGTATTGGAGTAAAGAATAAAATGAATTCAATACTGTTTGCGCGCATAGGCTTTAATTGTTGTCAAATTAGATATAATTCTGTATGAAATAGTCCAACAATTCAAATGTCGTTTCTTCGCTTATTCCTGCTATAAATTAATTATAGAAATAACGTGAATTCAAATTAAAAGTTTTTAAAAGTTTTTATTAATTTGTAAATAAAGATCAATCACCAGATGTCAGGCCTGAGACAAGAAATATAGATTGTTTAGTTTCTTAATATTTGTACCGATTTTTATATTTAATTTAAGCTAACTTTGTCTGTAAGCAGCTTTGTCTTGTTATCATTAAAGCCCGGATAAATATTTAAATACATGTTTGTCTCAGTAAAATTGAATCGCATGAAAATTTGGGGCCAAACGAATAATAAAAGTTATTTTGGTGAAGTTTTATTTTACATATAATACATATAAATACATATATCATGGGAAAGTACATAAATACATATTTAGTCAAATATCTAATGAAATTTGAAATCTAGAAAAAGTTTTAAAAAATTATGCTGTATTTGCAAAAACCAATAATGTTTTTTTAAATAAAATTTTGTTTTGTATTAAGTAGATCAACAAAAAAGCAGAAAACTCCTAAAAATTAATAAACCTAATCTAACTGAGGATGAGGCTAAAATATAACTGGATTTATATACTGTTCGTATAGCTAATTTTTCAGTGAAATTCTCAAAATAAAAGGATGTCAAGTCGAATTTGCCCTACTGCTGAATCATTTTTAAACTATCCATATGTAGCCCAATGTTAATTTTCATTTGTTTAGGTTTAAACATATATAAAATTATTAAACTTTCTATTAAAGTGATATTCAATAGTCAATATTCAAAAACTATTAAAAGGTTCAAGATAATTAAGTTTAAGCCAAAAAATGAAATTATTAATATTTGACTACATATGGACAATAGAAAAAGGATTGAGCAGTAGGGCAAATTTGATTTGCGACGGCTGTATATGTAATCAATTGTAAATTTGATGAAAAATAATTACATATTTAACTACATATTTCGTTGTTTTAGCCCATATTATATTCAATATAAAGGCATTAATAAATACATATATATCCGGGCTTTAATTATCACAAATATTGAATTTGTAAGGTTAAACAGAAAAGTATTATTCATTCACTTAATACGTAAACAATAGATTATATTTTTAGACCAATTGAATGCTTTTTATCAACGATTTAATGATTTTATAATGAAATCACTTTATGCTTCCCTTCACTCAAACTCTGACGTAATTATTGTGAATAAATATAAACATAAAAAATGTCAAAACATGTGATTATTTTAATATTTAGTTTTTAATCGAGTATTGAATGAAAAGTTTATTAAAAATATTTAATAATTTTAATTCAATGACTGAATGAGAAGTCAAGTGTTATATAAAGAGGTGTGCAATGAGTGAGAGGTGTCTGTCGGCTAAGCCTTTGCCGCAATTTGTTATAAGAGGTCTGTCCTCTGCGGTCACGGCTTTGTGTTTTGTGTCAAACGATTCAAAAGACTATTTGATTTGTGGCACAGATTGTGGTCAACTGTCGAAGTGGTCGCTACAGACCTATCGGTGCGAATCAGACATCAATACAAACAATAGCTCTCGAGTCCAGCAATTGATTGCATTCGACGACCAGTTCTTATGTCAGCACAAGAACGGAGTGATTGATGTGTTTGACAATCAATTATCTGTTCATAAGTCGTATTCCATGTCTTCCATCACTTTCTGTAAATGTTTTCTCTTTTCAAACATTAAATCTGAAAACACTTTAATTAAACCAAAATTTTTGGGATTTGTTTCGCAAACAAACAGTCATTTAATAGAAATAATTGATTTCATTACTGATAAAAGTTTAGTAACTGTTGGCCAAAATGATGGGACTTATGGCTGGCCTTTGACTCTATCTATAGCACCATTTGATAGGAATGACACCAATAGTGACATTATTTTAGTACTAATTGGTTATGAAAATGGTTTTCTCACTGTATTTAAAGCCAATCCCAATCAAAATGAGAGTCAATTCGTGACACAATTGAAATGTTTTAACGAAATCATAACTGCAATGGATTTCAATTATCATAAAATGTGTGGCATTTGTTGTTCGGTCGCAGACCTAATCAGTGTCTGGACTTTGACTCCGAGTGAAGACAAATCGACAGTTGATTTATCTTTAAAATCAGACTTAAAGATAACAAATAGCGGTGTATTGTGTTGTGCCATACGATGGGACGGACGTATATTCGTGTGCGGGGGCTCTGATGGACGGATAAGAATGTTTGCACTGAGCAGTTTGAAACCACTGGCGGTTATCGACACTAACCACCAGTCAATTGAATGTCTATTGTTTTCATATAAATTGGTTACAAAACAAATGAAATCTATTTTAGCCGTCGGTTCAAAAGATAAAACCATTGGTTTTTATGACATTTACAACAATTTATAAGTTGTTATCAATAGTCAAACAAACGAATCTATTTATATAAAAGTATTATATATTCTCTGTCATAGAGTCTATGACTTAGTTTTTAACTTTTGTTTTTGATTAAACATATATTTTGTACTACTTATGACTTTATAATTAAAAATCTTTTCTTTGTTTTATTTTTGATATAATTATTTGAGTCAATGTTTGGTTAAAAATTTTAAACATTTTGACAAAAAAAAAAATAAATAAATAAATAATAGTTTATTATGTTTTTATGTAATTTTAGATTTATTAATGATTAATGAATTTTTTAGTCAATTTGTTTTTTAAAATTTAGTTGGCTTTTAATCCGGGATAAGCACGATATATATAAAATGCCGGAATCTGTTCAACGAAAATATTTTTAATGAACAATAGTCCCCACAAAGTTTGAGTGATCAAAAAACCCCAGATAGCCCAAGTAGGGGTGGACAAAGACAAGGGGCATAGGGTGGTGATAAGATCATTAAAATCACGTGGGGGTATAGGGTGGGATTGTCCAAAAACTGCACGTTCGGCGCCTATTATTCTTGACTATTGCAAAAATGATGATGGCCTCATATTTTCTTCTTCCTCTCTTTTTGTCATTTTTAGGGACCATTGCCATCCATTGCCATCCATTGCCCATCCCTAGTTAAAAGGCTACCTGTGAGCTTTTTTTGGTTATTCAAACTTTTTAGGGACTATTTCTTCATTAAAATATTTTTGTTAAAGTGATTTTCGTTGAAATCATTTTCGTTGAACTGATAATAACCCATAGAATGCACCTTAAATTATATTTCTGCTTTCTTTTGATAGAATAAAATCCTTAAAACGTTACGTAAAAATAATGTGATTTTCAATTAATACAAATAATCAGTTTATTTCAATTTAATTCATTCAACAGAATTTATGATATTTTAAATACCTATCCTACTGCACTCTTACTCGATTCTTCCACGAGCTACATTTTTCGAAGTACCCCATGTATGAAGTTAGTAAATTTGCCTATCTCTATTTTTGATAGATTTTTATTTCGTTTTAATTTATTCATTTCTATTAATATTAAAATACATAACTTATATATTTATTGTTAAAAATTTCTTTTATCTGAAGTCAAAAAAGTTATTTCATAACTCATATCACATAAAATTAATGTTTAATTATTTTGTCTGATATACTCATAATTGCCAACAAAATGATAATTACGTTCTCTTTTCGTTAAATCCATTAATATATATAACAAAAGTTTGCAATAATTTCATTATTATTACACAATTGTTTGAATAAAATAAGTGAAACACAGTATAAAATAAATGGGAAAAAAACAATATTTTTTATCGCAAAAATTTTCATTTTTTATATTTCTGATAATATATTTGTTTTTCTTTGTCTAATATATTTTTTAGGATTAGATTTAGTTTTTTTTGCAGTTAATTATCAACACTTTATTTAATTCGTGATTCATTAGATGAGAACGCGTGACAAAAACAATTATTATCTAAAACTTTAATGTTTTCTCAACTCTTTCTCTCAATTTTCTTATTAGTTTTTGTTGTTGTATCTGAATAAGCAAAAAAAGCAGAATACAAATCACTTTGTTCCGGTTGAAATTTTTTATATTTTATTTTGTCATTTTACTGTAATTTAATCAAATTTTCTCCCCGAGAATTTAATAGCTTTTATCATAATAGACATAATTAAGGCCTATGGGGTAAAGCAGTAATCAGTTTGAAAATTCTCCGAATGTTAATGTTTAGACAATATTTGATTCCATTAAATAATTTTGAGAAAAAACTGATTAAAGAGTATATTCTAAATATACCGTGACTTCGAAACGCCCTTCAAAAATCACCGTATTATTTTGAGAAAAATGACAATGGTGAATTAGAAATTCTATTTTACCAAAATAATGTTTGACAAGAACTCAAAATGTTATTAGCATTTTGTTAAAATTATGCCTTCTGCCTTTTCAGTGAATATCAGTCCTTTCCCTTTCTTCCCTTTCGATTATATAATAGAAACAAAATAAAGTGTTTCTGAAAATTCTTGTTTTCTCTAATTAACAAGCAGTTCTAAACCACTTGAAATACTTTAAAATCAAATAATGGATATAACGTCGTGTCTATAAATTCAATACTTATATTCTCTCTTTGATTGTCAAATAAATAAAGTATTTTTTGGCATTAATTGAAAAAAGAGAAATTTGTATTTAATTTAAAAAGTTGTGAAATTTTTATTATAAAAAAAATTCTTTAAGGAATGAAAAATAAGATTACTTTCAGAGATTACTATCTCGTTATGAGATATCGCATTTGTTTTGTGCATTGGCTGAGAATCAGGTGCTGAACATTAATTTTATTACATCGAAAAACTCAATCCCTTCTTATGTTTGGAATTAAGTTTAATCGAAAAAATCTTTAATTGTTTTCTCATTTATTGTTTTGTCGACCGAAACAATTAATTTTAACTCTAATTCAAGCCATTTATCCAATAATTCAATTGCTATTTCCTTTCTCTTCAACGACTTCTGCCAAACATTTGTCTAAACTTTTCTTATAATCGATATTTCGATTCCTAATTAGTTTTATTTATTAAACATTCTGTTCATGATTTCAATCTTAAGTGAATAAAAATAAAAATAAATAGTTTTTCAAAATTAAACTTTTACTTATTTATCAAATAAATTAGAGATTTGAAACAAAAATAACAATTTTCGGTTAATAATGTGTGAAAAGTCATCAATTTATTCTCATAATTAAGAAAATTCACTTCAATAAAACAGGAATAGTGTTTTTTAACTTACTAATTCATGTATTGCTTAGTTCGGGTATCAATCCATAAAAACTTTTATAGCATTTATCTATTATTTTTTTTGGAAAAAATAAGCTAATTTTTCTTCTTTATTAACTGAATTGAAAACCTTTATATCAGAGATGCTGTGACTCAAAATAGCCAGGAGTGTTTGCTAAAACATTACAAAATCAATAAAAAATAATTACCGAGTATTAAATTAGTGCTAAAATTTAGAAGAATATCTAGTTTTATATAATTTATGAAAGTGTACCTGATTTCACAAATTGCAGTTGACATGTGGTAGACCTACATGTGCCCCTTTAGTATCTCTACTTTTAATTAACAACTGTTAAAAACAAATTAAACCCTTAACGAAGCTAAATATCACATAAAGAATTGTGTACTGATTTTAAAATGTTATCCTCATTAAATCAAATGTTTAATAATATACAGACAAATAAAGAAAAACAGAAGAAAATTATTTAATAACCAATTCTTCTTTTTATGATCGATAAAAAAAATATAAATTGATTTTTATTGATATGTTTGTTAGTATCAATCAATTAAAATATGTCTCAAAGTTTTAATTAAATTCATCTTTCATTGAAAAGATTTATGTTAAAAGTTTAAAAACGGACTTTTATTTTTGCAAATTATTTTGTCAATCAATTGGTAGTTAAACGAATGGATTAGTGTTTTCGACATCTTATATGCGAATAGAAGTCTCGTTTTACACACGAAGAAAAACTTTTCAAACAAAAATATTGAACTAATTTTTCTTAGCAATAAAAATATAAATAATTAGAAAACTTTTTATTTCTGAAACAAATAATATATTCGACAGCTTTCGAATGTAAGCCTAATTGGATTTTCATATTATTGGATATTCTAATTAATTTTTAGTTTTTATGCTCTCTTATAGATAGAAATAAAACTAAATTATAATTTATAAAAACAAAAGTTTTAATACAAATATTCAATTAATTTTTTTAATCATTATCATTATTAATAAAATAAAAGATATTTCATTACAATTTTCTTATTTAGAAATTAATTAGTTTATCATTGCTTGACATCGATCTGACAAAACAATTTGAATCTTATCCTTAATTCTAAACTTTTTTCTATGCATTTAATGTAGGGGTGCGCAGAGGATGAAAAGTCAAGGGGTATAGGGTCATATTTTGCTTAAAATTCAGGGAGGGGGTATAGACCAACATTCAAAAATATGAAAACTGTACTGGAAGTAAGTTAAAATCAAAAAAATTCCGCCTGCGGTGCAAATGTCAGGGGGGAGGGTATTTTGGTCATTTGTCGGAGACAGGATGGGATATTTTTGCTATACCCCCATTGTCCATCCTTAATTTAATGTAACTTTGAGTTCACAGATGGCTATGAATGACTTTATAAACATTTTGTTATAATAATAGACTCTTTTCTAATCAGTTAATTATTATTAGAAATGATTAGTCTTTGAAAAGAGACAATTTAATTGCAATTTATTTAGAATTTAAAAAAGAAAATTTGAAATTGTTTATTACTATTAACTAGGAGTTTGCTATGCATGAAATAAAAAAAAGATGTTTTGTAATGCCTTTAAGATAATAATAAAAGAGTAAATTAAAAAAGTCATATCTAATAAATATAGCGTTTTATTCCGGGTAATAGACTCTCTCTCTCTCTCTCTCTCTCTCTCTCTCTCTCTCTCTCTCTCTCTCTCTCTCTCTCT
>JAQFXN010001464.1:0-15245 GCA_034693365.1 Liacarus xylariae
ACGAATGTGTGTCAAAACAGTTCCAGAGATGTGTTTATCGACGACAATATGAATTGTGTATCGATTTTAAGCTATACTATAAACTGAAATTCAGAGACGGTTTTGGTATTAATTTTATTAATTTAGATATTTTTGAACTAATAGTGAAAAAATTAAACTCAATTCAATGCTTTGATAGCAATAATATCGAAAGTGTTATCTTAAACTATGAGAAAATGATTGAACTGATTGTGAAATATTGTAATAATTTAAATGAAATTAAGTTTGATTTCAGGCGATTAAGTGCTGAGAATTTGAATATATTTTTCGCTAAATATGCGACACAATTGAGAAAATTTGAATTCCGTTCCGATAATGAACTCAACAAAAGTATTATAAAGTTTTGCACTAATATTAAGGAATTAAATATTAAATACATGTTTAATATGTCATTGATTTGTGATAATTCTGATACGACTTCAACAGGAAATGAAGTTTTCGTTAAGAATTTAAGAAAAATTCAGTTCACATATAATAGAGAAGATATGAATAGATTCTTATCGTTTGTTAAGAATAATAAGATTACATTAAAATGTTGTGAATTGGAAGCGAACAGAGATTTAGATCAGATGTCAGTCAATGTACTAATGACTGGTTTAACAAATTTATTGCATTTAAAACAATTAAAACTTATTGCTTATCATAGTTTAGATTATTCTTATAGGAATTTATTGCTACAAATTGGCCAAAAGTTAGATAAATTAGAAAATTTTGAATTAAAATTATATCCAAAGACACTTTCGCAGACATTTGAATTGTTTGAATGTCTAAATCATTTTAAATGTTTAAAAAGTTTAAAACTAAGTCTAAAAGACTTTCAGACGCCTGACAACCAAATCAATATGTCGTACATTACGTCTAAATCTCTGGGCAAATGTCAAAACTTAACTCATTTAACATTAGATTTGAGGGGAATTAGTGATCAATTTTTCATAGATTTGGACAAACATTTGCCAAAAGTTCAATATTTAAAAGTATTCAATGCAAACATTACCGAACATACAGTGAATTGTATAACACAACTCGTAAAACTTCAAACATTATATTTATATACAGCACAAGCCATACCACAGCCAGTGATGAGTGATTTATGTGTTTATCAAATGATTACGAATTGCAAAAAATTGAAATCAATTTTCATCAAAAATGATAAAACATTTATAAATCTAAATGCGGAACAAATAATACAAATTAGAAATCAATTCATGATTTAAAGGGGAAATCAAAAAAAAGTTTGTCTTTGGGGTCAAAAAAAGATAACATAATTTATGAGAAGTCAATACAAAACTATTGTCACAACTCGTGATTCAGTTATTCAAACAAAAGGGTTTTTAAATTTCAGTCAACTCTTGCATTGATTTAATTGAAATCATTTAAATCATAACAAAAATCACTTTACGTAAGGACTGATTGAAACAATTAATAACTTCAACTCCTGTACTGTCTGTCCATTAATTCATATTTAGTTTTTTCGCGGAAATAGATATCAATTAAAGTGAAGACAAATGAAAAACATATCTAAAATCGGAGCCAAAGGTGATATGAATGTTGTGGAGGAGGAGGAGGAGGAGGAGGTGTATGTCGTGGAGAAGGTGTTGAATAGACGGCAACGCAATGGCACTACAGAGTACTTACTCAAGTGGAAGGGCTTCAGCAATGAGCACAACACTTGGGAACGGGTGGACAATCTGGACTGTCCTGAGCTCATCGCCGACTTCGAGACACAGAAGACACGCAAAAGGAGGAGAAGTAAACGATTGAACCCTAACTTTCAGGCCAGAGAAGAGTTGGCCAATAAATTGGCCACAATTGCAAACGAGAGCTCCGATGGCTTACAAGAAGACCTGTCAGTCGTGGACACCGAAGACAAGACACCAGAGATGAGGTCCTATTTGTTTGTCATCAGTGGTTCACTCGTTGTCTCACAACTCGTGGCTCTTATTGTTTATTCGTATTTTCGGTTTTGAAACTAATATTTCATTTGTTTTTCTCTTCATTTATGTTAATTAAGACAAACATTTCATTACTCTTTGTATCCATTAATCACAAAAATGAGTGTTTTATTAGTTTTATTTCTACTCTTTTGTTTCAAAATTATTGTAATACAAGGTGTTTAGCACTTTATCCTATACTTAAGTGTATATTAAACTATAATTTAGTTGTAATTAAAATTTTGTTTTCAGTTTACTTTTAATTTAAAACTAATTTAATAAATATTATAATAATATTTCTTTGAATTTGTTATTTATTTTTAACTAAAAGTTTTTTGTTTTGTTTCTTAAATTTCAAGTTTTTCTTATTCCTATTGTATTTTGAAAAATACTGTTTTTTCATTAATAAATTTTTGTTTTTCTGACTTTGCATTAAATAACAATTTTTCCAAAAGTTTTTATGTTTTTGTTTTTCTGTATTTTATATATTTCTCCAGAAATAAGTAATTATCTAAAATTGAATTTTAAGCAACAGTTTCTTCGGTACTAAAACTTTTATATAGTATTCGAAAGGGTTTTAAATTTCAGTTCAGACAACACAACAACAAAAAGTTCATTCATTCCCATTCATTGATTCAAATAAAACTATAAATTATTATATAATTAATAGTCAATTAATTAAAAGAATAAAAAAAGTGGAAATAAAATTTATTATATATTTTTCCCAAAAAAACGAGAGAGAACTAAAGGAAAGGGTCTTTTACAGAGGGGGGAAAACTAGTTTACAATTTCCAGTGCTATTTAGGAGAGTCCCAGTCCTCTAAACTAAATGAGCATTTAAGTAGTCATTAATTTATTATATATTTTTCGGCAAAAATACTGTTAAAAGTAAAATCAAAATTAAGAAAAGAAATTCAATTTTCAAAAATTGAAATATTTTGAAACAGAAAAGTCATTTTTATAGCACCACACAAGTCACGATAGCTCTTAACGACCACAAAGTGCCACTACGTTTCGGCAAAGGTACTACTCTGATTCAAACTTAATATTGTATACCCTGGTTATCCCCATATTTATAACTTATTTTGACTGAAAACAGACAAAAACCAATTTTTATGTCCATTTGATTCAACTATTAAATGACTGACAGAAAACTGATTGAATGAATTGTGAATTCAATTAAATTCCAAACCAAAAAATTGGATTCAATAGAAATTTAAATATAAAGAACAAAAAAAAGAGAGAATGACTGAAAGCAAAAATCTTTTCAATAAAACTTTTTCACATTTTCCTATTCCTTTCCTATCTATTCATTCGCGCATATCATTCAACAAAAGTTGTTTGAAATTTGAAAATAAAATGAAACATAAAAGAAATTTATATTTTTTATTGGAGTAGAAAAAAGTGTTAATAAGAAAAACGGTTTATCCGATAATAGACAACAACACAAGTCTTTTTACCTTTTCTTTTCGGCTCCTCTTTTTCACGAGAGATATACTGAGCGACAGATCTTGTCTTCTGATATATGAATCCAAATAACAAATGTGTTGTTTGTTATATAATAATAACTAATAAAAAAGTTTTAGTCTTTTTCTGTCTATTATTCGTTAGTTAACAGACAAACAGCAGATGAAGAAAAAAATTTATCGCAAAAAATATATATTCAGTACTTATATATCGCGTGCGACTAATCCTTCAAAAGCGATGATAAATCACTGGCACTAAAAGTTTTGGCGATTTATAATAATTTATATTTTTTATTCTTCTTCTTCTTCTCTCTCCTATCTCTTGTGCTTTCACTTTCTTCTTGTCGTTAGAGACTTCTCTGTCCTCTCATTCAATTGGATGTGTTATTAATTTTTGTTCAGATTTTGAAACACACCTGAAAAATAAGTTAAAAAAGATTTATTAGTTTTCAAAAGGAAATTCAATTTTATTCCAATCTCTTATTTTTCATTTAATGTACAAAAATTTTTTCATTTCATTTCAATTCTTGTATTGAATTCTTTTGAATTACTGTATTATATAAAATATAAATTTTTTTATTTATCGAGAAATAAATAAAAAACATTTTCAATTAATTGAATTCAAATTCTATAAAAGCTTTCTTTTCTTATTTCTTCTTATTATTGGTTGAAAATTAATTTTGAATTCAGATATTAGTGTCGATACTCTCTATTTCGCACTCAGACCTACTTATTTCGCATAAATCAAAAGTTATTTTTTGATTTTGTTATATTCAGAAATAAGATTTTAATTATAAATTATAATCTGATGTCAAGAAATCAGAGAATTGTATGTTAACTAAGGATTTTAAAACAAACTTTTTTTTCTTTTCTTTATCTTAATTGAGGAGAAAATGAATGAAAATCTATTTCTTTTGATTGAAAAATATGTAATTGAAATCAAATGCTTTTCTTTCTCTTTCTGGTATCAAATTATCACAATTTTATAGTAAGAGAAAAAAGGGATAAACTGTAGTAAAAAAGTTTTGTTAATTTATTTAAAAATTTTTGATATAATTAATCAATTGGTTTCCAACAGCGCCGACAACTGAACCAAAAGAAAGTTTTTCGCCAGAATTTTCTACTGAATTACTCGCAATCAATAATAGGGACAAAAAAAGTCTTTTGAAATACAAAATATCATAACAAAAAAATAAGAGTTTTAAAAAACTCCCATTTAATTGATTTTAAACCAGTAATTAATTTCCTAAATTGAAATTTCTCGATCATATATATCATAAAAATGTACTCATTTTTCTGTAAAAATTTTTCCCCTAAACTAATGAAAAATAAAAAAGTTTTCATTCAAATTGTGAAAACTTTTGTTTGACTTTAAAACACAAATCTATCAAAAATAAGAGTGATTTAAATCAATTTAATTTTATAAAAATATTTTTAATTAGATTTTAAAACAAATAACAATTTTTTTTAGAAAAGTTTTGTTCAATCGTTTGCTGACTTTTCCAATAGTTTTAAACAAATTTTTAATTAGATTTAAGAGAAAACTTTAAATTAGAATCGAAATTTTTTTTAAGATTTCTAATCCTTTCTATAAAATTGACATTTCATAGCTTGAAATAAATGATATAATAAGAAAAAATATTCTGTTTTTTTTATTGAAGAATCTATTATTAAAATGTGAAACTTATTATACAAAAGTTAACCTAATTTTTCAATACATAGATATAGAGATAGTATAACCAAAAATAAATATATAAAGACATAAATAGGGTTTTCATTTCAATTGTTTAAAAATATAAATTTCAATTTAATTATATATAAATGGAATTCAAATGGAATTAAAAAGCTATTTATTTTGGATATCACTTGAAGTGAAACAAAAGTAATATTTTTTCAGTTTAAAAAAATAAATTTAACATAATTTGCAACAAAAGCAATAAAAGAAACTTTTGTCTAAACCAATAAAAAAATGACTTAAAAAATTGCTATAATTTTCTTATGTTATCTATAGATATGAATAGATAGACACAAATGGTTTTGGACGTAATCACACCGGTGTCTGACATTAGAGACCGGCCAAACATAATACTATGTCTGTATAATATTATTAAGACAATTGTCATTATTTTGTTCACATAATAACGAAAAAGTAAATATTTTTTTCTACAAACATGTTCTCAGGGGTGGGGAAACTTGGGCTTTAATAGGAAGGATATAGATAAGGCTAAATTTGCGAGGGTGTAAACTGGTGGCATAAAAAGGGCTACAAAGATTATTAGATTTAAGTTTGCTAGTATACAAAATCAGCTTTTAAGTTCATTTGCTTTGTTTATCAAAATAAATTGCTATTAGCTTGATAAAATATGCTACATTTTTCTTCATTATAAATTATTCTAGTCTTTTTCTCAAAACCCAAGGGCTGTCATTTTAAAATTCTCAAGTTTAGATTATGTTAACTATCTACCTTGCTTATATCACTGAATTTCATTTCCAAACAAGTCATTAGACATTATGTGTGAGAGAAAAAAATGAAATCTTATATTACTTTTCACTTCACACTACTGTATATTGAAAGCAAACATTACATTAGTATTAAATTTGTGTCACTTTTTTTCTATGCTATCATTTTCTTTTTGGTGATTTTTTTATATGAAATTCTAATCTCAATCCATCTATTTTTAAAGGCTTTGAGTATTGTGTGAGAATTTATTTTTTCGTCATCTGATTTGTATTCATTATAAACAGGATTTTTGAATGTTTCACAGTTTAATAAATTTAAATTTACTTCTTTTTGATTAGATTTTAAGAATGAGAAAGTTTTTTTCTGCATGTTATCTATCAAAAGGTTTTGAATTCAAATAGTGTCAGATCTTCTTGTCTGTTGAGAGTGATGTGAATTTTTCTTCTTCTTTAATGTAAAGAATATAATATAACTATTAATAAGACTCTATTCTCAATACAAAAATAATGTTTAGTATATTTTGATTTCTAAAAATAAAATATTTAATCAAAAAAGAAATTCATATCCGTTTACGTATAATAACGGAGTTATGAATGGATTCAATAAAAATATTTACATTTTTGCGATAAGAACTAGAGATAAAAACTAATGAACTATACTTTTAGAATAAAGTCAATAAAAATCAAATCCCAAAACGGAAATTAACAGTAAATTTTTGGGAAAATATTTCAGAATTGACTAAAAAATACAGAACACATTCTCTACTGTATGTATAGCTATAGTAAAATATTAAATATAAAGATAAGGATTTTTGGTCTTAAATAAAAATCATTTTTATGCATAAAATAATTTCTTCAAAACTCATAAACACAGAGAGACTATTAGTGTCGATAAGAAAAATAAGAGAAAGGAGAGGGGGAGGGAGAGAGAGGACATTGAAAAGGGGCATTAATAGTGACTTAATGCCAGTGAGAGCTACATAAAAGTCATTAACGGCTGATAACTATACGGTTTGTGTCAAAATATTTCTCACTCTTCATAGTCATAGCAATATTACTAATTCAGTAAAACTAATAGTAATAATAATAACAATAATAAACATTATCTGATTTACAGCATATGTTTGCCTAAAAACACATAGGAATCCACTGGAAATTGTGTGAAAATTTCAGACATAAGAAGACTAAAAGTGGAAAATAGTATTTATGATGTAATGATTTCTTTCGTAACATAAAAACTCAAATAAAAATCACAGAAAGAAAAAAATATATATAACTTAAGAAAAATCATTATTTTATATGTATTTCCAATGTCTACTGCCTCTCGAGTCGACGGGGATTTTCTCACTCTTTCCTCATTCGGTGTGGTTTTCAACTAACGATTTATTTTAATAAGTTTTTATTAAATATATTTCTATATCTGAAATTCAATTTTTCATTCCGTTTTTATTTCTTTTTGCATATATTCTTCGTAACAAAAAAAGTTTTATAATTTTCTTAACGATTCATTAATTTAATGATAGTATAAGAACAGAGAATATAATTTATATCAAAACACACAACTAATGGTATAATTATTTTGATTTATAATTTTTTTGCTGTATTTTTGCAAATACGTTGTGTCTAATGAATTGTAAGGCAATTCCTGTCTCTATCTGTCTATATATTGAACTGTTTTGGCGAAAACAGCTTTTGAATCCGAAATACAAGTTGTTTCAACTGATAATTGATTTCAATTAAAGAAAATAATATTTCAATTCGTTATTTAATTTAAATAATGAAAATATTTTTTTATTTCTTTCCAATATTTAAGTGAATTTTATTAAAATAATAAATCAATTCAAACCCATCTCTAATGGTCTTAAATATTAAATTGAATTTAGATTTTCTTTTTTCGTGAATTTCAATGTTCAATACATTTAAAAATCAGAGTTAATTGAATTCAATGATAGCGTCTATTGAATGATATTTAATAATTTAATTCTTTCTTTTCTTTGGATGTATTTTTGCTTTTTTTCTTAATTTCTTGATTATATCATAAGAAATATCGAATATACAGTATATATATATACTTAAAACACATTTTTTCTATTAAACACTCATTTAATTAATGACTTTTTAGATATGATTACAAACGCAGAGACAGCGAGTCTTAACCACTAATAGACTTTATAAGACATATTCCGAGGTTTTTAAAAGAAAATAAAACTATAATTTAAAGGTTTTTATTGCAAATGTATCTCTAATTTATCCGAAAAAAATAATTATTGCGTTTCTCTTCGCCACAAGAATTAGATAATCAAGAAATTTGGCGAAAAAAGAATTTCATATAATTTATATAATTTTTTAAAAAAAGTTAAAAAATAAAATTCTGATTAAATAAATTGAATCCAATTCTTATAATCAATTATATGATAGCTATTTATGCTATAATTTATATTAAAGTATATAAAACTTTTATCGGGGGTTTTTGGCGTTAGTTTTCAAACAAAATATATAAAAATCTTTACGCTATTTATCATTCGTAACAGTAATAAAAAAAAGTTTCGTATCATTACTAACGAAATAATCATACAATCAAATTGAATATAAAAAAATATTACTTTAAGAAAACTGAAGCAAATGGTGGTATTTTGTTATTTAGAGAATTAGTTTTTTCAATTAAGACTAATTTAAAATGAGTTTTATATGTGTTTTATCGGTGAATAAAATTAAGCCAAAAAAAAGAAGAAAAAATAAATAAATTAAAAATAGATTTGAAGAAAAAAAATTAATTTTAACTTCAAATTCAATTCAACTCACATTCATTAGTGAATCAAAAATTCACTAATCCTTTAAAATGTATTTTTTTAAAAGAATTAACAATTAAATAATCATTGAATTGGAAAATAAGAAGAAATACTTCTAAAAAAGTTATTACAGAATCGAAAGAATAAAAATCTAAACAAAAATTATTTTTACAAAATTCAATGAAAAACTCACTTTAAATCAATATTTAAGGAGAAATAAAATATTTGTCATAAGTTTTAAAAGTATTTTCTTCAAAACAAACTCTTCTTTTAATATCCAACTTCTGTCAATAAAACTTTTCGATTGTGCGAAATAACAGAATCGAAAGCAAAAGTTGTTCACAAAATGTTTGTTAAAAAACTAAGTGAACAACGAATTTACGACAACTTTTTATTTTTCATTAATATATTATATTTCGATTGGTGTCCCGCAGAACAGACCCCAAAACACACATACTTTTTGATTGTATTCGATGTCCAAATGTCTTGTGAAGAGAGAAACTGTGATCGACTGTCAATTGAGAAGAACAGCACAACAATAATAGGTCTGTGCGTTACGAATGTGTGCCACAAAACACATCTTAAATATTATTATAGTATAAGAATAAAGTGTTTAAATACTTAAATACTTAAGACCATTGAAGGCATGTCTTTAATAAATATTCACAATAAGAGAGATTTTGGCGAAACACACAAAAACTGTTCAATCATTTCCTTCTTATATTCCTGTTAAGCACCAGACGATTCTTATGGAACAAAACCCCTGTATTTGAAGAGTAAGTGCAAAAGAGAGCGCTTGAAGACCAAAACGAATGGACTTAAACTCTCCACTAAATGGATGAGTGAATGAGAGCTAACTCACACACAGAGCTATAGTTAGAGTAGAGCACAGATAGCTTAACCATACTATGGAATAGTGTTTCAGCGAAAACTGTAATGTGCTTCGATTCGACAGTGAACTCAAACTGAAAACTGGTCTCCGAGTGAACAGTGAACACAACACACAACAACTAAAGGCCTCTGTGCCCGCAAAAAGAGTGTGTGCGCTGTAAAGTGGGCGCTACTCCTCTTAGAGCAAGAGATGATTGCTCTCTCGCTGTTTCGCTATGGTGTACAGTGCGCTCTCATATAATGCTGTATTAGCTCCCATATATTCTCTCTCCCCCTCTCCCCTCTCTATCCCCTTCCCAGTGCTCTCTCACTCTTTCTTTCAATTCTTATTCTACTTATTCTAAAACTCATTTATAATAAATATTTCTCTCGATTTGTTTCGCGTCATTTCAGTGACTGATTTGACTCTTAAATTCTTAGGAATTGTTTAGCAGTTTTGGCCAAAAATCTCTTAAGAAATCTATTTCTACACACTTTTAAGTACAAAACTGTCCAAAATTCTCACTCTTGTATTCACACAATCACTAAACGATTGGTCTCTCTCTCTCTCTCTCTCTCTCTCTCTCTCCACTTCCACTTTCATCGGGTCCTTAGTTCTCATTCTCTATTGAGAAGTCAATTCAAATAAGTTTTATATTATATTAAATATTTTTGAAAATCCGATTTTGGGTTTTTCAATATAAACCGCTTTTAAAAGGGTATTAAAATCTTTTAGAAATATATTCTTCTGATTATTATTTAAGACTTTAAATACCTTATTAGCCGATAATTATCCGCAAATAGTATTAATTCATCTTCTTTTTCAAAGCCAAATGTTTGTAATAAGTGATTCAATGAATATTCAAAATATTAAATTCAAAACCGGCTATAAGTCATTCATTATAATGGGGTTTAAAGTTTGTAAACCAAAGTCAGTGCCGAATAACAAAAGAATTTACAAGAATGACATTTATTCTTGTTTTGTACTTTCGATTCAAACAAAATGTTTTTTCTAAACGAAATTTTCAATTCATAACAACTAAAAAGCAATTATCGGTTTTATAGGTTAACGAGCATTGACTGTATGGTATCGACAGGTCTTAAACATATTTATGACCTCTTGTTGTTGTTCTGGAGGGCCTGTCATAACACAGTGAGATAGACAGACCTTATAACAGATGTTAACTACTGTTTTCCACTACTCATAAATGTTTTCAATCAATTCCTTACTCTTATGACTACTAAACCGAAGTCTCTCTATATTAGCTGCTAATGAGGTCTGCAATTATTGCCATCGACTCTAGCATTAAGTGAACAGAATATTATAGATTCCCATAAATGTTCGCAAATTGTAAATTGGATTTTATGTCCAAAAACATTACTCAATAGGAAAATGAAAATTTGTTTTCACTAATCAATAGAATTGAAGAAAAAGCCTTCAAATATATTAAAGAATTGAACAAAAAAATTAAATAAATTTTTAACTCAATTGAAAAAACTAGAAATTAGTTTAATGGAAGAGAAGAGTAGAGAAGAATTTTCTTTTTTTTTGCAAAACAACAAAATAAAAAAAATATTTTTTTTGTTAGAAATTTCCTAATCTGTTGAGAATAGTATATAAAATCTTTTTTTATAGAATTTTTTACTTTTTTTCTTAAATTGATTACAGAATTCCATTGATTTCGGAAAACCTTTTGAGGAAAAATTTTTCGCTTTTGAGATAAAAATAAAAAAAAATTTCTTCTTTTGAAAACTAGAAATTGAAATGAATTTATTAGGTTTTCGCTTATTTTGGTGTTTATTATCACACGCTTTGAATTTGTTTTCTATTAAAATTGTATTTTGTATTTAATTTATCCTATTTTTCAATCACTGGTTCAGAAGTGAGTGAGAAATGAAGTGAAAATCAGATACAGATATGTGAGAAGAAAAACTAAATACCATTTATTTCTCTCAAAAAAACATAGCTTTGATTTCATTTCAGAATCAAATACTATAGTATTTTTCTTAATATCAATTTTCTGTCTGTATTTCATTAAGTCATACCTCCCCTGAAGTTCTATTGATATAACATTAAAGTATATTCATTCGATGTGTTTATGGATGTCCTCATTAATTGAGTTCTGCGGATAGAATATATATATATCAGCCAGGCTAGAGGTAACCAAGTAAACTGTTATAAATACCGAAAACCTTTCCAAAATAACTACAAATGTTTTTTAAACACGATAATTTTTTAAAATGGTGTGGAAAATAATATTCTTAAATTGATTTTAGCCAGGTATAATCAAGTATAGCCTAGTTAATAAAGTTATGCATGGTAATATTTTGATAATGGTCATGGGAAAATTTTGGTAAATTCTCTTAAAATCTAAGAATTTTAAAACTTATTAACAAATATAATGAAATTACAAAACAATTTTTGTAAAGAAGTTGATTTAGTTATATCAGCAAATTAGCTTCCCTGGTTTAAGCAATATAGCCTAGACACTTGCTGTTCTCTAAGTTGAACATAATGTCAACTGTATTTATCGGTCAGAAAATTCTATAAAACTTGTGTATAAGTTTCAGATATTCTGCACATCATTGCATACAATACAGGGATAAGTCTAATAGATATGACATTAGACACTAAATGAATTTCAGACTCAATTATAAACGAATGACCACTACTTTCTAACCACAAAATTGTAATTCTGGAGTAAACCCCGTCTTTAAATATATATTCGAAGTGAAACCAAACACTGAACACAATATTATTTTTGACAACAAATGAATTAAAATAAATTATTATTTCTCTCTTAACGACTATTTAGCCGAAACACTAATTCTGTAGACATATTTCTTTAATACTCATATATCCCCAGAACGCATATCAAATGATCCTTATATTTAAGGGGTCTTTGGGACAGATGTTTAATGTCAAATATGAAATGAGTGTAAAAATCTATTTCACTTCACTATTCCTATTCCTCTTATGCTTTTGCAGAGAGAAAAAAGGCATTAAATCTCTTGACAAACGAAAAATATGAGAACCGATGCGTTTGAGATGAGATCAAACACACAATCAGTTCGGATGAGATCCCATGTCTTTTATGGTTCGCTAAACAGTTAGTGAGAAGAAGTCAAACACATAATACTATTTGACATAAGCCTTAATAAACTGTATAAATAAAACACTGATTTTCATTGACTTTTCATTTTTTCGGTTAAGTCGGCAGAAGTGAAGAGAAAAGATAAATAAAAATAAATATATATTTCTTTTGAGTTTAATTATTGTCTGACTTGTTATCAAAAATTTAATGTCATATCACTTGTCAATAGATTTTCTCTAAAATTAAAGCTAACTTTTGTTTTCTATTTTGAAGCGAAAAAGTAATTAATTTTTATTCCTTTAGGTTTGCTATAAAAGAAAAGGTTGAAAATCACGACTTCAGTCAACCATTAATAATAAATTTAATTATTCAGAAATAAAATTTTTGGTTCAAATCAGTGTTTGTGAACAAATAATCTAATAATATAAAGTCAACAGAACAGTAGGGTTTTCTCCATTCTCTCAAATGAGAATATGAGAGCCGAAACTTATGATGTGTTTCGCAAATATTTGAATTAGTTTTTTAGGCATAAAATAATTTTGCTTTTGATTATTGATTTTTTTGAAATTTTTATTTTACTATAAATACATTTAAAAAGAATTACGAAATTAAATGTAAATAATTATCTTATAAAAAGAGCAAGTTACAAATATAAAAATCTTAATAATTCAATTAGCAGGGTTAATTTTGTACATCCACAGTTTTCGTAAACGTAGTTTTTAACTTGTTTCAATCATTTAATTC
Organism: Liacarus xylariae; assembly: GCA_034693365.1. NCBI lineage: Eukaryota > Metazoa > Arthropoda > Arachnida > Sarcoptiformes > Liacaridae > Liacarus > Liacarus xylariae. Next base: position 13,395 of record JAQFXN010001464.1, read on the forward strand.
ATCTTCAAGTCTATCAAACAGTTTAAACATTTAATATTTTTCACTAATCAATTGTTCAAATTGTTTTTATAAACAAAACTTATTGTAAATCTTGATTGTTTCGCAATTTTGTCAATGAAAATAGGAGTGAAGTAATTGTTATAAATGACAATATTATCACTGAAAGCAGACATTCAACAAGTATAGTGACAACAGAGTCATGAATCTATTCTTAACACAACTTTTGATCTAAGAATAGTCGTGTCCTTCACCAGACCTTTTGACATTAGAACAGGTTTAGAAATATGAGAGACAAGACTTTTGTGACCGAAGAGTATTTTATGTCCATTTCTATAAAATAAATTACTAAAATATAACCAATCCATCCATTAGTTTAATCTAAAAATTCTCTAAAATATTACTTAATCAGTCAATCGTTATTAATAAATAAAATAATTAATTCAATTAATTATTTTAAAATTTTTATCTCATTTTAAAATATGAGAAGTACTAAAATCAGGGCTCTTCAGGGTCGGTATTTTTATATAATTTTGCCAAAAATCTTAGGGGTTGTGCATTTTGCAGAATCTCAAACTCATGGGGATATTTGGGCTATACCTGATATTTGGCGACCCCTGACTAAAATAAAGTCATTTCTCACTTATTTGGACAGACATTAGTGTAAAAAGTTGTTATATCAGAGAGAGGCAGACAGGGGGTAATGAAACAATTAAATAATACTCCCAATGTGTCAATTTTTTTTATATATATCCATCTTCTCTAATATCAAAGCATATATGCCTCTCCTCTTGTAATCAATAAAAAAAAGTCTTCAAAAGCCACGAAAATTGAATTCATATAAAAAACGGAAAATCTAACCGAAAATTGTAGTCACAAAAAAATTTAGCATAGCTTGTCATTTATTCCCTGCCTTTTCTGGGCACCGACTGTCTGTACAAGTAATCCATCATTCGGTTGACACAATCAGTGCTAACAATATCTCTCATTCATAATACAAACAGAAAAAAAAGTTAAACCGAAACCCAAAAAAAGTTAGATTCGAGAGTGAAATATATGTATATTTTCTAGGGTTCGAGTGTTAAGTCTAGGCTAAAAAACTAGCTTTTGATTATTTTTCTGTTCTCTCATCTGATCTTTTCTCCCATTACTGTCTGCACAGCTCTTCTCTATCTATTGTAATCCGATATACAAAGCGATTACAGTATTTCTGAGATGACTTGTGCTGTTGTGTACGCACTCTATTGTAATTCTGATTGATTTCCTATTATTGATCTATTCATTAATACAATTCTGGGGCTATTCTGAAGAGCTAACAGCGCTATTAACTAATACAGTCAAACCTCGTTAAGTAAGCCTTATTACATAATGAAATGACAAAATATTTTGTCGAATTTTAGATTTAAGTAATTTTAAGATGAAATGTCTGTTAACATAATTTACTTGGATTTTGTGAAATGGGTTTCAATTGTTGAAATTTATTTTCCTATTATTTTTTACACAATTTGATTGTATTGGCGATGATCTAAAGGCCCTCATCGAAGATGACTAATGGTTTTGATCTTTTCTCTATTCAATTCTTTAAATTCATTATAATTTTTCTGAATACTAGTGCTATTGAATTCCACTCTTACTTTTCTCTCCTTTGAAGTTATCTTTTACACAATTGTTTGCATTCATTCTCTCTCTTTATTTTCATATGTATTAGCTTTCAATGCAAACTATTCACAGCACAAAATAAATTGTATTCAATATATAATATCTGATACTATAATAGCTCTCATCAGTTATTATGTATAAAAGTAAAGGATGTCTCTCTCTCTCGCTCTCTCTCTCTCTCTCTCTCTCCCTCTC
>JAQFXN010001465.1:0-15243 GCA_034693365.1 Liacarus xylariae
CTTTGCTTATTAAATACAAATTTGGCAAGTGAAAAACTATTTTGTCAAAAATGACAAGGGAAACACCCTGATGTGATAAGTACAGATAACTACTATTATGTTGAAAATATGCTAAAACAAGCCGAGAAAACTTATTTAAATTACAATTAATTCATGGACTTGTTAATTGAGTGTAATAAAATAATTTAAATAAAAATATCTTATTAAAATTTTTATATGATTATTGGTAGTTATTGATAAAATATTTGTTATTCTTTGCTTTATATTTTTTTATTATAATTTTTAACATTTATTCATATTAAAATTCTTTGTAATTATATTAAATAATTTAGTTGTAAATTTTTTTTATTAATTTCTTAGAGTTATATAGCGTAACATAAGGATCACTATGTGAAGTTTCACTCTTCACCCTGTTTTGTTCTATTATTTTATATTATTAAATAAAAGTAATTATCTGTACTTATCACATAATGACACATCAGGGTATTTCCCTTGTCATTTTTGACAAAATAGTTTTTCAGTTGCCAAATTTGTATTTAATAAACAAAGTATGTCATATGCTTTATCGTTGCGCTCAGAATGATGCCCTCTATCGTTTAAGAAATACTTTATAGTAAAAAAATTGAATATTTAACAGCGCCCTCCATAGGTTAACATTATGCGAAAAATTTCAAAAAATTTTTTTTTAAAAAAAACTATCGAGGGCGTACCCTCTGATTTTTTTATATGTTATGTATTTTTGTGCGTAGAATTCAATGGTTAAATAAAAATTTGAGATTTCCATGGGCAAAATCTTCGAAAAAAATCACAATATTTCAACCCCCTATTTGACCCTGAAAAAATGAAAACACACCAAAAGTTAATCTAAATCATTTAATCAGCATAATTTTCTTTAAAATTTGGCGTATTGAACATTGCTCTAGCATAAGGGGTTTAGGATTTATGAAGGTCCAAAAAAATCAACTTTGCCCCCAAAAAGCCGTGCCTCCTGTGGGAATAATTTATTTTTCAAAATTTTATTTTAATCTTTGACATGTCCTCTTTCATTTTTATAGTGTGCCGACTCAATATCATCAAGGGACAAAAACAATAGTCCTAATTGTATGGTTCTTTTAAATAAAGAAATTTTTTTTTCAAAAATTCACTAATGTTCAATAAATTAAAGTATAAATTAATGTTAATTTTTCGCTTTTTTTCTTTATATTATATATTATGTGCCTTATCAGGGATGTCCTAAGTTAGAAAAGGAAAAGGGTGAGATTTTTGGTAAGAACAAAGCAGAAAAAGTTCATTTTACATGAAAATTTAAAAAGTTTAATCAAATTAAATTAGGAAATAATTTGGCCCTATTATGACTATTTTTAAATGCATAGATTTCATACAGTTTTAGTATATGATTCAAGTCTGTAATCTGTATTATCCAGTATTTATAGAATTTACTCATTTGAATAGAATTTTACAGATATTCTGATTGTAGGAAACTCTTCCCTTCCAACAAATCATAAACAGCGAAAAGTTCTATTTAGGAACGGTATTCAAAGCATATACAGTGGAGAATCATTTTAAACTGGACGGAACAAAAGTTTATTTCTACTCATTAGCTTTGAGTTTTATATTAGATTAACATTAATATCGAATAATGCAAAATAAAAAATTTGATATAATGTCTCTACGAATGACTATATGTTCATTAAATTAATATTTTAGCTTTCGGTTACTGCTTAGTCAAACATAAAACTCAAAGCTAATGAGTAAAAGTAAACTTTTGCTCCGTTCAGTTTAAAATGATTCTTCACTGTATTTGCCAATCCCTGGTTTAAGAGTTATTTTTCTTCAAATATTTATTTAGAATTAATAAATATTAGAATAAAAATTTTAAAAAACTAATTGCAAAACAATAACATTAATCTATTCTTAATTTTATAGAATTAATGCTTAAAACTTTTTTAAAAACATATTCTATTTTTGACGATTAATTTTAAGTTCATATTTAAGTCATTTGTTTTTAGAATCGCACAGAACTGTCAAATTCAGAAACGAAACTAATCCTTAAAATCCCTTTCATTTTATTCATTTTGTTATTAAAAGTTAGGAATAATCAAATAGTGAATCACAGAATAGTATGTTTGCAGTAATTTTCCAATTATGACAACACAAGACGTGTCACAAACAGTTATATAAACTTAATCTAAACTCTTATCATATTTTTGTTCATTCATTCCATTAAATCGGTATTAATTTATTTTAAAAGTTTTTTTTACAAGATAGAATTTATTTTCAAATTTAAAGGAAATTATGTCAAATTAGTCTAAAGATTACCTGTATTTTTATTAGATCCAGAATATTGAACAATTCAAATGTAAAAATATTGAAAACAAAATTACAAGAATAAATGTTAGGGGCTCCTATATTCGGCGAAGTTTATGAAGGTTCAACAGGGTGTGTTATGTTAGCATTCTAAGCGATTTTTTCGAATTTTGGAAGGGGTTGGAATGCTAAACTTATCAAATTTGATCCGAATATTAAAGTCTTTTTATAAAATGGCTTAGGAGGTGACGTTTTTACTTAGATTAACTATTTTGTTTGATATGAAAACCCTTTGCTCATCCCTAGTTTTAGAACGGTCGAAAATCACTTTTAGACTAAACATCACATTTAATATTTATTTCTTTCAAAAATCAGTTCAACATGTTTAAAATTAAAAAAGCTAAATATTATTAAGCTTTTAATTATAATTTATAATTTTATCATTAAAAACAATGAATATTTTGAATCAATATTAATGTTAGAAATTATAATATATTTCTGAATTATATTTGCTTATTTTAAAATAAAGATTTTTAACTGTAATATCCTATAATAAAATATTTCACTATAAGCTAATAATATCTTATCTAAAAATAAATTTTTAGACAAAATTCTATTTCAGTGAAAATATATAAGAATTCTAAGAATCAATGTTTTGAAAATAATTCTTTCTATTTCTCGTAGACTTTATTCCATTTAAAGTCGCGAAAAAACGGAAATTTAAACCAAAATCCAATTTGAATTATACAAATGGTTTTTGTCGAAATCGATTCTGTTGTGTCTCGTCTGAAGCTCAGAGACATTTGTCTCTCCAGACACTACTTTATGATAATAAAGAAAATATCTATTTTTCAAAATCGATTGTTACATAACCTTTGAAAAGTAACTATAATCCAGACATTTAACAAGGAGAATTGTTTATTGATTCCCAAATTCTATTTTCTTCTTTAAATTAAAGACAAATAAATGTTTCTCAAAGTGTTTTAAATTAGAAATGTTGTATAAAAATCGCAAAACATGTCGATTAATCTAATGTGTCATAACGTCTTTCACAACGACTACATTTATATCTTAAGGGAAGACTCGAAGAAGTTTTTAGTTACAAAATTGTGTAATCACTAAAAGTAAATGTCAGCCTTTAAAAGACTATTGCTTTTCATAAATACATTTCAATATTAGGGGTCGCCAAGGGGGATATAACCTAAGTACCCCCTCCTGAGTTTGAGATTTGTCAAAATACCATTTGACTTTTTGCGCCTGATGCGCAAAAAGTTGTATTTTTACCATTCTCCCCCTGTGCATTTTTCAAATTTTGAAAAAATTAGACCCCCCTGACTGTTTGGCAAAATTTTCTCAAAACCTCCTGACCCGGCCGACCTTGGCGACCTCTGTTTCAACATAGAGTAAGAATATAATCAATAAAATGTCATTAAATCAAATGAAATATAAAAACTCATTTTCTCTTAAAATATTTTCTGCATTAATTTCATTTATAGAAAGATTTTAGTTTCAGATACAACTATGTATTTTCCATTAGAAATGCGAACTTTTAATGCTTAGTAAAACAATTTATATAATAATATAATATTAATTTAACAAATCTAACAGTTTCATTTCTCTTCAAAAAACTGTTTCAGAGCTATACCGAAAAGACTGAGTTTCATTTTAGTACTAACATGGTTTGGTTTCGCTCCAAGGATGTGGAAGAAGAGTCAAGCCCGGATATCTCCCTAGTAAAATTTGTGGTTAACATTACTTCTATGGACAGATACACCGAAACTTTGAGAAAAAGTGGTAAACCCAAAAATGGGAGAAAAACCAAAATACCTAGACTGTTTCCACATCCTTGGTTTCGCTGCTATTGTGGATATTGTCTAAACTTCAGACTTTTAAGTATTGTCCAATAGAAATGTAGAACAGAAGCGAAATCTAATGTTACTAATATGAAACTCAGCCTTTTTGGTATTTGATATTCAAAGTCCCACCATTATTTCAGTTCTAACAACTACAAGAGAATTTTGATTTTTGTATACCTAATACAGATAATAAAATTAATTTTCAACTGTCTTATGAGCCAAAGTAAAAGAAATGTTTCATTAAAAACTGTAAAAAAATAATTTTATTATAATCTACAATTTATATAAGCCATATTAGTTTGTAAGTTATTTGACTATAATAATTAGTAAATAAAATATAAAAGCAAATTAAAATCATTTATTTTTTGAGGAAAGATGAAATTAGTTGTACAGACTATAAAAGAAACCAATACTCAAATTTAATACAGAGATTTTACTACCCTTTCATCAGTTTTATAATTTTTTCATCTAATAAATCATCATCTGTTGAGCAGTATTTCAAAAAACTTGTAAATCTTAAAATTAACATTAGACTAAACTTAGCAAAATAAACAAATTTTATTGAAATATAATTTATTCTACAATGTAAAATACAATTATATTTGAATATTTTGTTTAATTGTAAACCAATTGATGTAATTTGGTAAATCATATCAATTGGTTTCCAATTAAACATTAAATATATCAAATCATAACTGCATCTTAAAAACAAACAATTAAATAATTTTATTTTGCTTTGTTTAAATATTAATAAGTTTAGTCCAATGTTAATTTTGAAGTTTAATTTTTTTGAAATAATGCTCAGCGGATTATTAAATCCAAAAAGATATGAAAAAATATAAAACTGATAAAGGGTTTAGTAAAATCTACATATTAAAGCTGAGGATCGGTTTACTTTTATTGGCTGTACATTTGAAATTTTCAAGTGAAAATTTTTAGCTTTTTTGCTAGTGCATATTGGGGCGAGCTATTTTGGAGGATTATTTTAATCACATTTAAGCTAATTTTCACTAGTTAGAATTGGAAATTAACACCTTGTTGACCATGGTAGTAAAAGAAGATTTTTCAGTAATTTTGTTTTAAGAAGTCTTACTGAAATGACAGAATTTGCAGCTTTAGCAATATCGCTGCCACTTTTGATCTGGTTAACATATTTCTAGTAGATTCTTTTTTATTTGGTCACGTTAGCTGTCCTTTATACTCAAACAAATTTATCTTGTGAACTTCGTAGGTTTTCTGTAATGCCAATGTTTCCATGGAAATTTGTTTGTGGCTGTATTGCGTTTATATGATAACTATCAAGGTATATTATTTTTAAATAAATATAAAGAAATTTTACATCACTTGAAATATATGGGATAAGAATCTGTGCTTTTATTTTCAATAACAATAAAGTCTAACGCATTTGAAAAGAGGGGAGAATATAGTGCTTAAATGGGTATATGAATGCAGTTGTGCTAACATTTCATTCGCTAAATTATCATTTCATAAGTTTTTATTAGTTTTGTGAATTCATCTCTCTTCTCTCAAACATATAATTGAGTGCAATAGGAGTGAGAAATGAAAGACACGAATAAAAATGTTGATGAGTTGAAACTCGGTTTGAAAGCAATATTTAAGTGCCGTAAAGATGAAGAGATACATCACTGCCAACACTGGTATTACTGGTGAATGTGTCTCACGTGCCAGTCGTACCATTCATGTCAGTCCATAATTTCCGATTCCAATGTGTTTGTGAAGATTCAAAGGTCTCGGAAATAATACAAAACACGGTATTGTGTAGAATATGAAAGTGAGACCAGAGCTGCACTTCCGGACATAAAGAAAGGCATAATTTTATAACCAATGCTAACGAATCATTCATTCAAATTCAACAAAAAATATTTGTTCTCAAAATTCTGAAATTCTATATTTTTTTAGTTTTGTTTTCGCTAAAATATTTTTTTCTATTTTTTGAATTGCTTTTACACTTAAATTGATATAAAATTACATTCGCTTTAAGTTGTAATAAGTGTTGTAATAAATATTTATGAGTAGGAGAGAGGGGTTTAAATTGAAGACAATATATTAACGCATTAATAGGAACGAGTCATACAGTCATAGAGACACACAATTCAATAAATCGCATATTTTTGCGTTAATCCACTTTCTATTCCCACATCAATACAAACCCAGAGAATGTACTCTCTTATCGTTCAAAATGAATGAAATAGAGATGAGAAAACAGTGAACATTGAGGCACAGGAGAGAGGAATAAACATCGAGATGGGGAGAGAGAGAGAGAGAGAGAGAGAGAGAGAGAGAGAGAGAGAGAGCAGGGAGAGGGATAGGGAGAGAGAACACAAAAGGAAACGAACGGTTTTATTATGCAGATGTGGAGCACAGCACTGGAAAAGTAACATTTCTGTTAATGCGTTTTTGTCCTCCAAAATCAAGCGAAAACATTATGCAAATTGTGGTGAAAGTCAATTCAACCCAACTTTGCTTAACTCATAAAATGCAAATATTTTTCACCAGAAAAAGTAACAAAGTATATAAAGTTAGCTACTAAACAATGCAGGAATTAAGCATGTCAACATTTCCATAGCTTTGCTCTCTCCCAATACTTTTATGGCACACTTATATGGAATATATTTTAAACACTTCATCACATCTTCGTTAAACAAGAATGTTTTGGCTTTGTTTTTACATTAGTTATCAAAACAAGTTTTTATTCAATAGTTTTTGTTTTTGTTATCTAAAAAAGCAATGAAGAAATGAAAAAAAGTTATTCAATTTGTCGGAAGTTATAATGAAATGTATTTCAAAATAATACAAATGAATTCTTTTATAACTTAAGAGATGACAAAATTTTCATCTCTATTGGAGATCAAGTATTGTATGTTTTATATTTCATAAGGTTTTGAGTTTTAAAAGTCATGTTTGTCTTGATTTCCGAATTCCAACAAAAAAGTCAAGTATTAGGAAAAAAAACACAAAATCATTGATTCTTTCCATTCATTTCTAACGAATATTATCTCAAAGTTCATGAAATATTCAACAAAATAGAAGTTCGTCTGAAATGTACAACAAATTCAGAGAACATTTGATGAGCGAAGAGACTCAATGGCTAAATAAGATGAAGGACTGAAGAAAATATTGACGGCATAGGTCGGGAACGGCAGCTCTATCTGTGTCTCTATTCATTTGTTGTTGTGCACAATACGTGCATCAAATGCTGATTTGTTATTCGTTTCAATATTGGATATGTCATTGCAATCGAAAAACTTTATTTATGGAGTAATGCATGGCTGAGATAAATGATAAATGACGCCGACATCTCTGGCGAATCGGCCCTACAGTAGGATAACTACAATAAAGGAAAGAAAAAAGAATACTTTTTAGTATACTATCAATAGTTGAATGATATCATCCAAACTGTATATACATTAGGGAAAAATTGAAAACTTTTGTGAACCGTGTCTTCGATTTGCTTCTGAATGCACTTCAATAACTAGTTTTACTCCAAAACAACAACAAAAGCAGTTATTTTCCAGTTTTCAAACTTAAATTTCATCATTGATGTGATGGAAGAAAAGGAATTAAAAAAGTATTCAATTTTCTAAATGAAAAAATAATACAAAAGAATTTCTTTTTCAAGAAATTTGATCTTTAATTGAATTCAAGAAAATTCTTTAAATAATTTATTCCTTTACACATAAAATTCAGTGAACTTAACAAATTATTTTATTAAATCTTTGCTCTTTTTTCAAAGTAAAAACTTAAGTGTTGGTCAAATAAAAATAAAACAATTTTTTAAATTTAATTAATTACGCTAAACAAGTGGACAATTTTGATTTTTTTATGGTAGGATTACCACTATGTTCTGGTTGATATTTTTGGTCGATCTTGCAAAATTATATTTATAGCTTTAGCCTTATTTATACAACGATCAGTTAGTATTTTTATTATTTGTAACGATTTTTTTAGTCTTGTTTCGATCAAAACTGTAAGGCTGGACTCAGGAGCCATGGCAGCTACACGTGAATACATGAGGAGGGGTATATTAAACGGTGTTAAGAAGGGATTTTACCCGAACCCATGTGCCTGTCGCCTGTAATAAAAGTATATTAAATGTTATCGCACACACTTAGAGTTGACATTATGGCTGCAAAGAGTGAAATATTGTGAAACTTTAAAGTGAAAGTTTCACAAAACTTTCATTTAACTTTCACATCAAAAAGTATTTCACTACAACTAACGCCATCTATTAATTCTGCAAAAATATTTGAATAAATGCTTTGTAATTGGCTGAAAATAAGTCTAAATTATATATACAAGGGAATATTTAATTAAAATTAAATTTATAGCCATATTAACTATTAGGAAAATAGTTTTCTTTAACATTTCATTCAAGGTTTTTGATTTCATTTTAGCTAATACTTAAAATTTTAAAAAATAACAAAGATTTAGTTCAATTTTACTTAAAAGGAGACTTTATACTCTTATAGCAAGATTGTTAGCAATAAAAACTATTTTATTCTAGAAAAAATTTTCATCTAATATCATTTGAATATTTCACTAAAAAATGAAAGTTTCAATCTTTCAGTGAAACTTTCACTAAAAGTTTCACTCATTTTTAAATTTCATGAAATTTAGCAACCTTAATTATTATTAATTTTTGTTAAACTTTCAATTCATTGACTAATCGATTCAATTATTAGAGATAAAGTAATTTTAAATATAAATTCACGAATAAATTTAATATAAGTTAGTTTTATAAAATTTTATTGAAGTAATTAATGAAATTGATTTTTATTATCATTAAGGAATGAATAGAACTTTAATTGAGAGTCAAATAAGACTTGACAATACAAATGCAGCGAATATGTCAGACCTTCTGTCAAAAATGGGACGGGACCATTTATATTGTGTAAGCTTTATTTTAATTCTAGAAATAATTTGAATAATCGATAAATTTTTATTTGAAAATAAGTTTTGACTTCAAATAAAGATCGCATTACGCAAACGGTGTGCACAAACACGCAAATTATGCTATTTTTCTTATAATTTATCATTAAGTTTGTCACGAAATAGACTAAAAATCCAATATTTATTTTAATTTTTCATTTGACTCTCTTTTTTCCAGAGATATTGTATTTCAAAGTTAGGGCAAACGAATAAAAATCTACGTCTTATCTGTTTTTTAGTGAATCCAATCTCTTGTGTCTTAAGACAAAATGCAACACCAAATGGAAAGCCGTAAAACCTTTAACCCCCCGGCGGCCAACACAGTGAGCTATGAAAATGGCCCTAAAGTTTCCTACGATTTCTATTTCAAGATATTCGGGTATTAATCCATAAAAAGACAAACTAAAAGTTCATTTATGTAAATGTTGTAATAAATTGTTTTGTTTCAAAGCCTTATATCCACTGGACTGGACTTTGGCCAAAGATATGGTCCTATAAAACAAGACAGGACTTCAGCGAACCTGAAAAGACTTTATTGTCAACTGATTTGTGCCATTTTATGGTTTTTCGCCATTCGGTCGTTTGTTTTGATGTTTATCGGCGATCGTGAGATTCAGCTAATGTTGGGCGACATCTCTGGCTTTTGGAACGATTATCGGATGTATTACTTGATGCCGACCTTCTATTATGCACTTCAGAGTGCTATCACTGCAACCATATTCGTGAGGAACGAACAGGAAGTATGGCTTAACTAAAACAATAATTACCATAAATTTAGTTAATAAACCTGACAATCGGTTATTTCTTTTTATGTCATTGCCTGCCTGTGCACAGCTGGCATGGCTCGTGCCCTTTGTCTCTGTCAAACAATTGCAAAGTAATAGCGCCCGAACTGCCAAATATGACACTAATAGTCATGAAAAACGAACTAAAATTACTATATTTATCAATAACATGATCGTCTTGGCCTCAACCGGTTTGGTCGGCGCTCTATATGTTATGTAAATTCATTTTATATTTCAATTATTCCTTTGCTTTTAAACTTCAATTGAGAATTGACTAAATTCTGGATTAGGACTGCGTGGGAGAACATGGATATGTCCTCATTTCGACTCTTTCTACCCTGGATTGGCATTCAGACCCTTTGGGTGTTTTACATGTCGGGCATCAATATGTTTACAATGACTTACTTCAACCTCATTTGTCTGATTCTAAGCAATAGATTCAAACAGGTCTGCAAAGACATCGAGGCTTTGGCCGAATCAGATCCGGGACCGTTGGGAAGCAAGAATAACGCCCTGTCCACTCTCTACTATGAACACAATGAGATCTGTGAATTAGTGGACGAATCAAACAATTTTTGGCAATCGTTTATCTTTTTTAACTACATGTGTCTCATTCCGTGCAATTGTTATGGTATGTCAAATGGGAATTCTTTTCGGTGGGAAGGGGTCTGGGGATGAGTAAAATGACGGATTCTGCCAATTTTGGTCTAGAATGGAGGGTTCAATAAACTATTTTCTAAATGGGCGAAAATTGTCGATATAAAAAATCTGTAGTTTTAGAGTTTTGATGCGCCAAAAATAACCTTACTTAATAAAAAAGCTTGAAATTGGGTAGTATTTCATAAATTTAAATACAACTAGCTATACAACAATAACAGATAATAGGATATTCCATCATTTCAACCTAACAGTTTTAATAAATTGATCATCGTATTCCGTGGTGATCAAGCAGAATTACTCGTGATCTGACAAAACTCACAATAAATTACTTATTTATAAAAGCTGGTTTTTGATGAAAAGAATCAATTTTAAAAGGATAAAAATGTTTATATAATTAATTTCAATTAATAATAACCTAGAAATTTAATTGTCACTCAAGAAGGAATATATATATTGTGGGTTCGAGAAGTAGAGTAATATCAGGGGTAGCCAAGGTCGGCCGAGTCAGGGGGTATAGAGGGGGTATTATGAGAAAATGTTCTCAAAAATTCAAGGGGGGGGGTACAATTTTTTTAAAATATAAAAAATGCACAGGGGGATTAAGGTAAAAAGTCACGGGAGCTATTTTGCAAAATCTCGGACTCAGGGGGTATTTACCCCCTTGGCTACCCCTGAGTAATGCGAATTAATTTCTTTTTTAGGTTATGTCAAATAACTCATATTTAGTCTCCCCTTTGATGATTAAAACAATGTTAAACATTGTTTGGATAATAAAATACTGATTGAATTAAAAATTAATTAAAATATATACATTAGATCTTGTGTTATGCGTTAACTTTGAATGCGTTTCTCTCAATTCACTGCTTTACGCTTTACGTTACTTCTCGAACCCACAATACATATACTGTAACTATTTTAATCATCAAGATGTCAGTTTATTATCACAGGGAAAATTTAAAAATAAAATAATACAATTTGCTAGTTCAGTTTAAACATATCAATATTATAAGTTTAAAAAGTCCAAACATGGTTTTTTAACATTTTTAAATTCTCATTTAAAATATATAATAGCAATCAAAGATTATTTCGATATATTATTCATCATGATCATGAATTATGATTCATAATTCAATTATTTTAAACTACTTAGAATTCCTAATCAGAACTTTCTTTGTAGCCCTGTACAATTTATTCTTTGCCGAATTCGATGATCTCTTGGCAATCGTCACGTGGACTGTATTCCTCCACACATTACTATTCCTGGGCTTTGTCTCACTTTCTGCAGCAGACGTATCAGCCGAAGTAAATCACTTTTTTAAATCAACGAATGAATAGTTCTTTTTTATTAAAACCATTGAACCCTATAATTAGGCTCACAGTCCATACACAGCATTACATACTCTATCTCTACTCCAACTGCCCATTGATTTGGAAGTCAATGTAATTCTGAAAATTCTTTTTTGAATACTTTAAGCGTTTAAACAAAATAATTGTTTATCCCATAAAAGATGTCCACTTTCTTACATCGAGTGCGCGGACCCACTATTGGCTATTCATGTCTTGATCTCTTCGTCATAACTAATGCCAGTATTTCTAATGTATGTAAAAGTATTGTCATTGAGATTAAGTAAATGCATTTCAAATGACGTCTTATCCCCAGACCATCGCTGCCGTCGCCTCTTATTTCTTGATTGTGGCCGACTTCAGTCGATCCACTGCTGCGGCCAATGCGGCAGAAAAGAAAATCGAAGCCGCGAGGGCTGCTCTCAACGCATCCCTGGCCAACACAGGCGCTAATCCTACCACTACTTAATTAAAGAGTTTTCAATATTGATGTTTCACTTTAAAGAAGATTATTATAATTGTTGGCAAATATTTTCATACTTTCGGTAAATTTCTATCCAATTTTGAAATCAAACGAAGAAAATGTGTTTTTTATTATTTTTATTATTATATATTAATTCAATAAATTTTCGTTTTATTAAATACATATAAATTCAAAATTAAGTTACTTATTGTGAAATTATTTATACAGTATTACAGAATCGTTTGATTAAATACTGTAATAAATAAATGATTGAAAATAAAATTCTAATACAATATATGACTGAATAAACTGAATATCTATTAATTAAATTGAAGTAAATTATTGGAAAAATAGTGAAATGAACTGAACGTCAAATGAAGTGATCGTTTAATTTTAGATTTCGACGATTTAGCCCTCAATTAATCGAATTGTTTTAATTCGGAATCAGAAAAATCCAAAAAATTAGTGTTTCGTCTAATTCTAAGAATAGATTGAATGAAGATTTGAAGCGACACTACATTTACTAAATATAAGATTAATTTAAGAGAAATCCATTTGTTTGCGAATCACAAGACATACAAGACTTGAAACTCAATTTATTGGATCGTTTTGAGCGAACCCTTAATCGCTTCATTAAACCACTACTTATTCCTCTCTATCTCTTCCCTTCTCTTCCTCTCTCAGTCTGTCTTTACTTTCTATCAAATATCGATCCATTTGTTTAAATTAACTCAATGTTTGTCCACTCATTACATCATTATATCGTTGACCACTATTTCATGTGTTTCTCATCTTTTTGTATAACTAATAAAAATAATATTCGCTTTTATGACAAAATCAGATATTTATTTCAATTTTAATGCAAAATACAAATTCGCTTTAAATTTTAGGTAAATTATAATTAATTTTTAGGGATTAAATGTATTCAAACGTTACGAACAATTACTTTATGATTCATTAAAATGTGTTTGTATTTGATTTAATTGAATGTTAGACTTGAACTCAATTTTCATATACTTTTTAATATTAATACAAAAAGACTTAAATAAATAATAATAAGTGAATTATTTTATTGTTTAGTATTGTTTAGTCTTTGAATGTTATGAAAGAGTATTTTAGGTCTTCTTAAGCGAAACGCCGATTCGGATGTGTTTGCAGTCATTAATTCGGATTCCACTCCAATATTACAATACTTTTGGCGAATGTGATCCCAACTCTCGTCCCCATTATTGCCGTTAATGTCATTCTTCTGGTCCTTCACTTCATTGGTCTTCATTGGACTCTTTGGGTCCTCTTTTGTGTCATTGGTTTGTCTTTTAATAACAAAGTTATGGCTTTTAATGGGTTTTCGGAATACTTTCTCTTTAATCACTTCTTCTTCTGATGTCTTCTTATGTGTGCACTCATTGCAGTCATTGCTCTCGAAATTCAAATCAATTAAATCGAAATCCAAATCCATGTTTGCATTAATTGATTCAAATCTATAGAATTGAATCACTTTTTCTAATACTGTTTACAATCGTTTCAATCCTTTCGTCAGTTTTTATTCAATTATTGTTTCAACCGTTCACTGCATTTCAGTTCACATAAGACGTCAACTTTTCTTAAACACTATTTATTAATATAAACTTAACTACCATTTGATTAAAGTTGACAATAGTGTCACAACAACTACCCCTACACTAAAAGTACCTAAGCTGCCTGTGGGACAACTATATTATTAGATTATTAATAGGGTTTAAGGGGTTTGAGACGAATAGACGAATAGATTATGTCTAAATTGTCAAATATTTATTAATGTCTTTTAGAAAATTATTTTTGCAAACATAATAAAAGTGCTCTTGATACTATAATATAATGTAACTTATTAGATGAACTAATTTGGAACTCAGTGGGAAAAACTTTTTTATTAGGCTCTGAATAGTCACAATAATATTTATCAAAAACACCAAAATAGTTATTTATTTTTCGTTTAAAATTGCACAAAAATTAGATAAAAAATACAATTGCTACTGGAACAATATTTTAGAATTTGAAAATATTGTGGTCGGTCATCTACAACAAGTATATTTTAAGAAAGTTTCCATTTCTTTAGGACGCAGATCTTGAAAGGTCAAATCAAATGATCTATCTATGAATCAAAGATGTTCAAGTTCAAAAACTATAGGGGGGGGGGGGGGGTTCCTGCGAGGACTTACGGATTCTAAGAAAGGGTAAAATGCCGGATTTTGCCAATTTTGTGCTAGGAGGGCATCGGAGCATCGGTATTTCCTAATCCTCAAATTCTTGCAGAATTTAATTAATTTTTTTTAACTGAAATTCTACAAATTCCCAGTAATTTAACACAATTATGATGAATTCTGTAAGAATTTAGGAAATTTAACCAAATCTAGCAAGAATTTGACGAAATTCTGTTATTTTTCAGATTTGTCTTTTGTTCGGTTCCAAAAAGTTTCTTAGTTGATTGCAAAATAGGTTTTTATTGGACCCTTTGTATTGGGTCCTATAATAGGAGTGATAAATGAGTAAAATAGGTCCTTAAATAGGTTTTTATTTTTTTCATAGATTGTAAAAATTAACTAATAAAATGAAAAATTTAAAGAACAAGATAACAAAAAACATAAAAGCTTTTATGGGAATGCCATGTTGTTGTATGATTGGGGTATTAGGTGTGATAAATAGTGATTTAATTCTTAAAATGCTAAGGAAGTATTCTAATATGCAGAGCCGATCAACATTCAAATTTCGCGCTCATTCTTGATACTTAATTAATCTACATGCTTTATTGCCATAAAAGTAACGGAGTTTATGATTTGAGATATTCACATAAAAAGTTACTTAAAATCCTAAAATTTGCCTACAATTGCAATACATTTAA
>JAQFXN010001466.1:0-15239 GCA_034693365.1 Liacarus xylariae
GGAGAGGGAGAGGGAGAGAGAGGGAGAGAGAGAGAGAGGGGGAGAGAGAGGGAGAGGGAGACTCTGTATGAGAAGTTCATAGTCTGAGTGTAACAAAGAGTTCATTGAATATTATTTAAAAAGTGAATGTATTTCTTATTTATTTTTCATTGGTTTTCAAATTTTCATCAAAAGAGTTATTTATAGAAAATAAAACTTTTCCGAACACTTGTTCTTCGAGTTTGTTATGTCATTAGTACTAAAGAAGATCTAAAAATAGCTCCAAACACATTCTAACGCCTCGTGTATGTGAAAGGGGAGAGTGGAGAGTGTGGTGCAATTGAAATAATGTATTTATATCTCTAGAAAAATTCCCCTGCTCAATCAATTCACTATCACCCAAATTACTGTTCCTTTCGTTATTTTTTTTGTATAAATCCCTTCTAAGTCTTCACCGATGATAACGAACTCATTATAATAAAGTTGAAAGACTTTTCTCATACTTTTTTGTATACATTTTATGTCAATTTGAATACCGATAAGAGTGTTGTGTTGTTATTGATTAACGTTAGAGATATGCGAGTCCAGTGACGTCAATAGTGACGTACATAAAGTCCAAAAGAATGTTAATTTACGGAAATTTTTTCTTCTGATATCCTAAATGTTAACCCTTAGGTAACCATTAAATTAATGGCAAGTTGTCTGGTTACTGGATCAGCACAAATACCAGTACATTAGGTGGAAAAGTACTGGCATAAAAAATATGATAAAACTTTATTAGTGTATTGAACTTGATCATATGAATGAAATGATCAGTAAAACTTAAAAAAATGATTCATTTTAGAAAAAAAATAGATTTTTATGAAAAGTAAATATAAAATTGAACAAAACTAAAATTACAATGCGCATTTTTATTGACCAAGCACATTTTCTAACTCGTGTAGTAGTCCGGCAATGAATTTGTTATTTGAATAAAGAATGGCAGATATAGTCAAGTGACAGTGGGGCTTAGGGAGGGTTATTTTGAAACAATTCTCAGAGCTCCTGAGTGAAAGGGAAAAAACAAAATGAAAAATGTAAATGTGAATAAGGAAACATAAAAAATGTCTAACTCAATATGTCAAAGAGCATTTTGCAAAATTTTCTCCAAATGAGAATTATTTTGGCAATATACTTTTGCCACTACCATTTGTTTAAATAATTGTCTTTGGAATTTAATGTATTAGCATTTTCACAATTTATATCTTGTCCCCTTATCGGGAGAAACAATTATCTAAATTGGAGTATAATTTCCCAAATAAATGTACCTTAAAGTTAAATTATAAATTATAATGAACAAGAATTTTTCCATTGCTAGTTTTTACAGTCTAATATAGGTGCCGATTGATAGTTTATCCTGTCTCTAACAATAATTATAATGCAGAATATTTCCATACATTAATTTACTAAATTTTATACATCTGCAACGGGAGTGTCAGTGCAACGTCCTATTAAGGGCACTATACTGTACATTAAGGTTCGATGTTATTGAAAATATCACACTAAAACATTGGTTACTTATTAAACAAAGGTAGGTGTACTTTTTGAATGCCGACATGTCTAAAGGTGAAATACAAAATGTTATCCGAACAAATAGTTGATTTTCAAAATATCAAGATTCACCCTATTAAGTAATTATTTTATTTTAAACAATCAATTAAATGAGTATTATTATACTGAAGATATCTAAATTTTGTGAGCTCAGAAGAATATAAGTAGTTGTTCTATATTTTCAAAATGATGTTCTAAAAATTGTATAATAAATGGTATTGGTAAAACTCTAAATAATTTATTTTATATTTAGATTTTTAGATAATAGCTTTCTAATTTTTTTTATTTTATCATTAGTAAAGTAGTTCTTATCTGATATATTATTATTTTGTTGCTTTCTCGCCACAATTAATTAAGTATTCACAAGCATTTTTTTGATATTTTTTCGTAAATTAAATGAGTTGAATTTATTTTATTAATAGCTGAAGAGATGTTCCTTTTCAATAACCGAATTGAATTTCCATAAATCATAATCATTTTTTAAATATTCCACAATTTAACTTAGTTAACTTTAAAAGCTTTTAGGAGTTACAGTATTGTTACTAAATTTCTTGTTAATATTATTGTTTTGATTATAATCACACATGCTGGTTATTAACATCCTATATAATGCCAATGTCTCCTTAAATTGTTGTATAATTATAATTTTAGGGGATTTTTATTCTATTTATAGACTTTAATAATATAGTGCAGAATCTTTATACGCTTTATTCACACGGAGGAAAAAATTATGTATTTATATTTTTATTTATAAATTTTATTTCAGTTGAAGATATTTGTAACTATGCTAGATTTTTGTAAGATGGGCGATTGAGCAAATATTTCTTATTATATAATAGCCCACAGATCTCGGTCGAGTTTAGTCGCTTCCCCTGTTTATTAAGAAATTTTAAGATTTTAAGCATTTTTAAATATTTTTTAAAAACTCAGCGAAAACTTTTGTTGAAAAACAAGAGATTCATGTTTAATTATATTCACTTATAAAAAGTTTTTAGATTTAGTTAAAAGTGATCAATATAAAAGTAGAATCTAAATTAGACATTGTTATTTAAATTAGGATTGAAAGAAATGAAATTTTTGTATTTAAATATTCTGGTTAAATGATCTTATTATACAGTAGTTGTGTTTTGTGCAGAATTGCAATCATACAGAATATATATCAGTGATATTTTTACGAATATTTTAAGATTAAAAAAGTTCTACAATAAAATAATTATATCAAATGTCACTAATGAGCTAGGGCATTTGAATCTCAACTTTTGAAAGATGCTGAACATCGAGTAAATTTTTTATATTAAAATCTTTTGCTGTAACTTATATACGCCTCACAAAATCTAATTGTTTGATCTAATAATGAATTTATTCGTTTGTAAAATACAAGGATAAAACAGATCTTCCAATTATAATATTCATTGGAAATTTTCATCTATTTTACATATTTCTTGATAAACGATTGAAATTCTTTTGTTTAAAACGAACAATAGGCTCAAAATTTATTACAATATTGTAAGCGTCTTTCGAATTGACACTTAGACTTCTTCTTACTTCACTTCAGTTTATAATTTCAAAGAAAGTGCACAAAGTCTCGAAAATTTTAAGACTTTATTAATTATATAATCAGATTATTTTGGTATTTGTATTACAATATTAAATGTATTTTCTCATACAATAGTTTATTTAGTTTTACAAATTCAATAGTGTTTCATATTTATTATCGGATAGAGAGCACAGAAGCAAACATAACTTTATGCTTAAATGTGAATTAAATCTAAAACTAAACTTAATAACTCAAAAACTAAACAAGGAGTAAATCGAAACTTAGTTGGAACTGAACTGAAACTATATGTGACTAAAAACTAAACTTCAGTTCTTTGTTACAACAGTTTTTATGGATAAAATTATACATTACATTAAATGGAAATGATTACAAATCAAATCATACAATACAATAGAATTGTGAAATAATTAGTAAATCTGTATTTCAGAGATAACATTTTAATGTACTTTTTAGAAAAACAAAATGTTTTTAATAGATAAGCATTAACAATTAAATATCTGTATAATGAGATAAGAGTTATCAGTATTAACAATCAAATGAAGATTCGTTACACAATAAATTGGAAAAACGACAAAAATATTAGGAAATAATAAAAATAAAATTACGAAATTTAGTAAATATCATTGTGTCATATCTTGAATAACATTTATGCATTTTATAGGAGGATATTCTATTCGGCCTCACAATTCTCCGGTGGGCCTAGAATTCGCCTCGATGATTTAGGCAATGTTTTTATGGGTATTTTCTGATTTTATTTTTTTTGTGTTTTCTATTTTATTCTTTTTTTGTGTTTTTGTTTTTAATTTTCATTGTTGAATTGAGTCAATTAATTTATTACTATAACTGAGATTGAAATGATTAAATATGGTTAATTATAGGTTAAATGTAGATTAAATATAGAGCACATTTTGAATAAATATAGATTACATACTGGTTATATATTGTTAGAATCGATTATTCAAATACTATGGTTTATGTTCGAAATAATTATTGAATTATTTACTAAAATTCGTCTAGTGACTTTGTGTGTTATGTGAGGTATGGCTAAACTTAGTGTCTATCAATCTTTTGACATGATCAAAATTAATTTATCTAAACTTAATTTTTTGTCTGTATTTTTCGAGATAAATATGCATGATATATCTTGCGGTAACAGAGGCGGATTGAATACCTCTCTGTATGTCATATTTATAGTAATGATAAATCATATGTCTACCACCAATGGCTTCATATAATTTAGGATTTATTGCACTGCTTTTTATAAAAGCAATGAAACTCAATATGTCTAAAGTCCCTTATGTTAATGCCCACTAACTCTAACTGTTTGTCAAGTGCAAAACCCAATATTATATTTTGACCTATGATTTGTCATGTCTTTTCTTATCTCAAATATTGGTTTCCCATTTGCAAAACTGTCAATTGTGAAACCAGTAATTGAAGGATGAGTATTGGTAATGTTTTGCCACGACTGAATGTACTTCTTTGAGGTTTTCATCAAATATGCTAACAGTGGCAGCGACTGGAGTTTATATTTCATTGAAATTTTGATTACATTAATTGAAAATATTTTAGGAGTTATTGGGGTTGAGAGAGATAATGTTCTAAACATTCTAGGCTTAACTTCCTTCAGGTGTTTATTAGTAATGTTTTTAACTCCAATTGCGTCCTCATATTTAAGAGTTCTTATAAAATGATTGATTAGGTTTGCCCAACTCATATCATCTAATCTCATTACCTCATCATAGAGTTTGGTTAAATTATCAGAGATGTACAAATAGTAAATTAAATCAAATAAATAATTATTACTAAAGTAAAACTAAATTAAAATTAATTTGAAAATATTTGACGAGTCTTCAAAATTAGTAGAGCTTCAGTATAACTTTGTCTCAATGTTTGATGCAAATCGTTGATTTTGTTGCAAATAGAATTTCGGATTTCTGCTCAATGATTGATATTAAGGAACAATAAGTAGAAAAATTCGCACATTTGAATTGCACGCACAATATAGTATTTTAGTAACATATGCACTATCACTAAGTCGTTTTTAAAGTCTTTATCTTCGATTGTATTAATAAGTTGGTTCAAATGTGAGAAATAATTCTGGAATTTAGCAACTAATTTGTCGGTTTTGTCTCTTAAATTACTTAATATGATTTCGCCATTCATAATAATTCACTTAACACTAACTTCTGTTTATTATTCAAGGGCTTAATATCAAAGATAAAATTATCAATAATTTGCTTGATTTTTTGGACATCATAAGTCGAATAATAAATTTCTTCAACTCTTTTAAACATACTGTTAATCTTTGCGATTACTTTATAAAAATATTTTTGCACTTTCACTAATTTTCTTTTGGTCACAATGTTGGTATGTGGTAAGGAATCATTAATGTCACTCATATACTATTAATTGTTCAATCGCATCACTTAAGTTTTGATGAGAGGTATAAGGGAATTCAATAAAATTGTCTTTATAAAAGTTTAAATGTAATTCTGTTCTAATTACATAAGCAAGTATTTCGCTATAATTAGTCATTTTTAATCTCACTTAAAAGTTCACTTTGCATTCTCTGACTTCGTACCCAATTTAATTTTAATTGTTTATCTGTTTGAATTGTATACCTATAGTATCGGTAAGTTAATTAATAATCAACAAATCCCTGAGATCCGTTAATTTCTAAGAATTTTATATTTTCGTTAATTCTTTTAATAATTTTTGAATCAGATTTAACATATTAAAAATTTGTCTTAAATGGTTGGGATTATCTTTTAGGAGTTCACAATATTGTTTATATCTTAAATTTATTTGAGGGAGAATTAATTGAAACTGTTTCAGAATTCTATTATTGTATAATTTGTTTTTGTGAAAATATCGAATTTAAAAGTAAACATTAAAATGTAATTATGTGACATGTTTTGGAAATTTATGTCAATGTGGGGCACGGATTCTAAAATTTTGTCGAAACGCTTAATTATAACATTAAAATTGGAGAAAACAAGTGACAATTGATATCTTATCTGTATATAGTTGAAGATAGCATGAGAACCGCTGTCCAGGATTGCCTGATGTATACGAATGCACTTCTCGTAATATCCTACGATGTTTTCATATTATTTGCTCCAAATCGTTATTTGTATGTACACGTTGTGATGCGATGTCTTTCAATTCGTTTACAGTTCGTAATACACGAATCCTTGTAATATAAGTTACAAGTTTAGGTCAGATATGACGATTTATAAATAATACGAAACAAATATGGCTTAAAAATAAAAATTTACAAATTAGATACTCATATTAATTAATTACAGTTTAAATCTTTAGTCATTTTTATTCGATAATCTTTCGATTTGATTTGTTAATACACAAATAAAATTATATCAAAATCAATGAATTTTTTTTAACACATGATAACTCCTTTTAACAAATTTTAAAAAAATCTTAAATGAATTAGAATTTGAGTAAAAACACTTACAGTTTTGCCGTTAACCAAAACTTTGAATTTGTTACGTTAATTAAAATATTAACTTTGAATGAAATATTAATAAACTATAACTTAGGACTACTCGTGACAAAGATTTTGAATAAAATGATAAAATAATATATTTTCTTTTGATATATATTTCTGTTCATTTGTGAGAAAACAGGATGTTTGATATTATTTTCGCCTTCCCTAGAATATATGTTTCAAACTGATAACAATTTCACTTTTATGAATTTCCAGTTTCAGATATGTGTCGCATCTTGACTTTGTTTTTAACTAATAAATGTTATTTCCTGTTTTGAAATATAAAGATATTTCAGTTTAAATAAAATTTTAATTTTATTTTGTGGCCTAAGAGGAGCGGATGACAGGGGCTCCGACGCTAAGACGAAATAAATAAAAAAAACAAAAGAAATCTCTAAATAAAATCGATTTATTTATCAAAGAATTTAATGGTTTTTTAACGGAAAATTTAATACAAAATATAATTAATGTTATGTCAAATGCGATGATTGATTGAAAGCAATAAACAATAGAAATCATTCGGCTTTTATAGCGAATAATTCAAATAATAAAAAAACTAAATTTCTATTAACGCGAGGCGTTCGACTTCATCTATTAATACTATCAGTTCTCGTGTTTGACGCCTTCTTCGAGAGTCAAAGCAACTTCTTCGGGGTCCAGGGGTGGCCCTTGTGGCCCGAGTCCACATCCCCCTCCCTCTTGTCCCGCTGGACACCAATAAGCACAGGGCGTAATGTCGTCATAGCAACGGTTCCCAATTTCTCGTTTAACCGTACCGTCCATTCCCGGTGGGACTGACCTAAGCCACCCTGGGCGTCGTCGCGGGTGTCGAAGAACCCGAATCTCTTGTGATCTCTGCATTCGAGCCGAGCAAAACGGAGATCCGGTCTCCCGTTCACCGCCGCTACCCAGGCTTCTCGATGTCTCTCGGTCTGACCTAAATAGATGACCAGTCTGCGCTCCGCTGATGTCACGGACAGACATTCCGTGAGCACAACACCTCACTCGCCTCCGATGGCACTCAACAAATAATGCGATTTACTGTCATTTTAGTTCGCGAATCGTCGGTAATAAGAGCTCTCATACGGGGTTGCGTTATCCCACTCCTTTGCCTCCTCCGCCACCCTTCTGTTCCATTCTTCGAGCTCTTCGGGTGTAAGTCCGGGTGTATCCGTCATCCAATCGACCAAATCCTCCGATACGCTGTTCGTCATTTTATATAACGATTTGTTTACGTTTTGTACTCGACTTAACATAAATGTCGTTTTATTATTCGCAATATTGTTACCACTGGTGTCGACACTTACGGGATGGCTCTGTGTGTCCATTAAATCGGCAGAAATCGCCGGACAATCGCTTTTAAGCCTTAACTTTTGAACGGGTGCTCCGATTAAGTTCGGGTTTTCTCTGTTTTGTTTATAAACATCGAAATAACCGGAATTTCTTCTCAAATTCATGCAATTTATTTG
The DNA here is from genome assembly GCA_034693365.1 of Liacarus xylariae. Taxonomy (NCBI): domain Eukaryota; kingdom Metazoa; phylum Arthropoda; class Arachnida; order Sarcoptiformes; family Liacaridae; genus Liacarus; species Liacarus xylariae. Next base: position 8,105 of record JAQFXN010001466.1, read on the forward strand.
CGGCTCATTTTCAACGATTTCTTTCGATATTTTCTGGTCTTTTCTTTCGTTTTCTCGCGGATCTCAACTATGATATCGATCTAAAGCACTTGAATAAGTGATGAAAAGGCGTTTTATGGTCTGTCCGTCGCACTCGAGTTCTCCCAATTTGTAGGTTTCTGACCCAAGCGTTCTATTTAAGACCACAGGTGCTATGAAATGAGGGCTGAGTTTGTTTCTCAACGGATGATTCGAAGGAATCCTGTATTTCACGACTTCTCCTACTGTAAATCCGGACATTTCGTGCATTTGGTTGTGTATTTCTTTGCGAAATGTCTGTGCAGTTCTGGATCTCATTGTTGCCTCAATTCTCGCTTTTTCTACCGTTTCTATAGGGACTGACTGTTGCTCGACTGTTCCGAAGTGCAGATAACGAGGGGTAAAGCCGGTGGTTGTGTGGGGCGTGTTGTTGATCGCCACTAAATCCAAACGTAGGGATGAACTCTATTTTAATGTTGGCTTATCGGCTAATATAAGCCGCTCTCCATTCATGACGTGTCCGTTCATCAGCTCACACAAACCATTAGCGCTCGGATGATAGGGTGCAGTCATCAGAGGTCGAACACCGTTGTCTCTCAAGTAATTCTTGAATCTCTTTGACACGAAATTCGGTCCATTGTCAGAGAGAAGTGCTTTTGGGGCTCCGACTGATTGGAACAATTGGTTCAGTAATCCTATCGCGGCTTCGGTTGTGTTACTCTTAGTCGCCTTCGCCCACACGTACCTCGAGTGATGGTCAACCACTACAACGACATATTTAGCAGACGTGTTGTGAGCAGCGGCTCCGATAACGATGGTATCGATTGCCCACAACTTGTTAGGTGTTTCGGAGGTCTCCATATGCTTCGAGTGTCCGTAAATCATATTATGAAGGGTTTTGACTGTCTGACACGTGTGACAACTTTATAAACTGCCTTATTTCTCGGTCTCGGTTTGGCCACCAATACCTGCCACTAATTAACTTTATTGTCTGAGCGATTCCGCAATGATTCGCCTGTAAGTGAGCGGTTTCTATGATGTGTTGTGTGAGTGTTGGTGGCACTACCAGTTTATTCAAACCGTTGTAACGAACATATGCCAGGCTTTCCTTTCTATTAACATATCTGAAAGAATACTTCTCCAACTTTTTGAGTAATAACTCAAGGGGTATTGTCTGAGATGTGACGCCAGCGTTGATACTGTTGACCATCGGTGGGGCGCTCACTAGCGTTGAAACTTTCGGTTTTTCGTTTCTGAAATCAATTTTTACTTCGAAAGCACGCGCACCATCTGTGCCAAAAAGGCAATCGTGTATCAGTCCATCCATCACATGAAACACCAGTTTTGCTGTTTTGTTAAAGTGACGGACATTTTGAGTGATTGTACCGCTTGACATCGTGTCTCCATAAACGACTGATAAGCGCATCGCAAACTTTGGGTTTGGGGGAGGTTTAGGCGGCGAGCAGTTGCGACAGAAATTGCACAGATATTAGCGCCGGGGTCAAGAAATGCATTCACTTTTACTCCGCATTCGAACGTTATGTTATAGTAAGGAAATTCTCCGACACTTAGGCTACTAACTTCTGGGAGTGTCGCCACAGTAGTACATGTCTGAGACGTTGTGTTCGCGTTATTCCCATTCGCTTCGATGGTTTTCGAAGGACAGCCCGGCGGTTGTCGTCCTGTTGGCAATCAAAGGACACCACCGATGCCAGTGGTATTCCATTCTTCCGTCGGCGAGGCAATAACGGCACGGGTCTTTCGGTGGGGGATCCGAGCGTTTGTATTCTCTTTTCTTCTTTTCAAACGGTTTTCGGAATTCAGTCTTTCCCATAGCAGACACACGCGGATTGCGATTATTGTTTGAAAAATTATTGATTCGCGCAAAGCGATTACGGCAAGACCTCTCGTACCTTTCGGCGGATTTTTACCTCTGTTTGGGTGTGTCGAACTCTTGAGCACAAAGTAATGTGCTGTAATGTTAGGGCACGCCATGCATAAGAAGGGCGAATTGACTGCTGTCCCGCACGCCTGCGTCGTCTAATAATCGCCACTTTTCGTTTTAGTAATCTACTACTGTTTCATTTCCACAAAGTGTTCGAAGGGTTGCTTCCAAAAGAGAGTCGCCTCTCACTCTAGTGAACCGGCGGATGAGTCGGCTTCGCATTTCATTCCATGTTAGCGACGACTTAATCAGAATTAACTCACGCACTGCTCATTCGAGAGCAGGGCCGGACAGGTGACGGGTAGGAGCAGCCAGTATTTCAGAATGTGAGTAACCGGACGTCTGCAGATCGAAGACTTCAACGAAAGTTTCGACTTTGACTGAAGAGTCATGGCCTGAAAACTTATCGCATAAGAGACCGCTCGGGAGATGAGGAATAGGGGCTGTGAATTGCCCGTTATCTTGAATGCGATCGTTGGCAACGACTCCCTCTTCTGTATTATAATCATACCGTATCATCGGTGGTCGTGTGCTCTGAGCACAGGGCGTCTGAGTATTCGCACCAATCGTGATATTTGACATCTGTTGGGCGACTGCATTGACAGCTGTTGTATTGGTATTAGTAGTTAAACTCGTAGTAACGGTTGGACTCATTGGTGGGGAGGTTTAAGCGGTAGCTGACGATGGCTGATCGTTGAGTAGTCTCTGCGCTTCGTGAGGCACTCGGTTGACAGTCCTCTGATTTGTCAGCGCTGGAGAAGCGGTAACCCTTCGACCCCTTCCACCAGTGGTGAGACTTAACGGTCGCTTACATAAGTTATAAGACATTAATTGCGAAAAATTGGATTATTTTCTTAAAATTAATTAATATTTTGCCGATACTGCGCCAAAATGTGGCCTAAGAGGAGCGGAGGACAGGGGCTCCGACGATAAGACGAAATAAATAAAATACAAAACAAATTCTCGAAATAAAATCGATTTATTTATCAAAGAATTTAACGGTTTTTTAACGGAAAATTAAATACTAATTATAATTAATGTTATGTCAAATGCGATGAATAACTGAAAGCAATAAACAATAGAAAACATTCGGCTTTTATAGCGAATAATTTCCACAATAAAAAAACTAAATTTCTATTCACGCGAGGCGTTCGACCTCTTCTGCCAATACTATCCGCTCGTAGTTCTCGTGTTTGACGCCTTCTTCGAGAGTCAAAGCGACTTCTTCGGGGTCCAGGGGTGTCTCTTGTGGCCCGAGGCCACAATTTTATTTTCTCGTATTACTAAAGTAATTCATGTTTATAGATTTGAAAATTCTGTATGTGTGTGTATATATCTGTCCCCACATTTTACAACTAGCGGAAAGTGTGCAACCATAAATTTCAGTTATGAATAAAAGAGAGTATTTTAAGTGTTTAAAAATTAAAAGTTTAATTTTACGAATAATAATTTTAATAGACTCTTAGTTTTAAATTCATTAAATTTAGATAAATATTTTTAAATGTGATTTAAATTAAGGGTTATTTAGTATAATATCATCAAAAGGAGGAGAATTATTTTCGAGTAATTCTGAGCGGTTTTTTAATAGACGTAATTAGCACGTAGAATTTTAATAATCTTTTCCAACTTAATATTTTTGAATAACAAATAAGTTATAATTATAGCATTTTTCAGCTTTAAAATTAAAGTGTTTATCAACATATGTTTATAGCTTATAGACAGACATAAGTATACTCCACTTCACTTAATCAAATATTAAAGTTCTCAAGATATAGTTGCAAGATATCATTATTATCTTATTATTTTACAAATTGTAAAATAATCGAACCAAACCTTAGCTAAAATATTGAATTATGAATGAAAAATTGTTTCCTTCTCTATACTGATATACACTAATAGAAGTGATAAAATTTATCAATAAATAATCTAGATTGACCTTCTGATATATTTTAAATATAAAAAATCTTTCTAAACTTTAGGAAATATTATATTATTTAAGATAAATTAAATTTGCATTTAATTACATTATTTAAATCTGAATTCTTAAGTTTAGGTTTGGTTCAATTTTATCTTTACATGTTTGTTTTAATAAGAACAAAATATATTATGATAAATAATATAAAAATAATCCTTAAATATTAACTTGGACGCAGAAGGGATCTCTGTAATGTAATCTATTATCCTTGATTAATTATTGCATAATCTATAATAAAAATATCACTGTAATACGTAGATTGTAATAGGAATCTAGATTAAATTATTTTTAGGACAAAGAATATTTTTCTAAAATTTTTTTTACCTATAATACAATTAAAATATTTTAATTAAACGTAAACTTGCAGTTCTTAAAAAGTTACAATTTTAAAAATTATTTATTCTTTAATTTTTAATGTTTCATTTTTATTTTTACATCTATTAATCGATATATTTCTTTAATATTACAAGTTAATTCCAAAAATATAATTTAACCAATTTCATAGTAATTCATTTATTACCTTATATGTTAGCTAAAAAAAATATTTTTCAGAATTTTTGATCTAGGAGCGAGGGTTAAATTGATTTTTGAAATTTAAATTTTTTTGCCAAATTTAAAAGTAAATCAAATATTAAAATATTAATTACTCGACAAAACTATAAGATGTAAAAAATTGGTTTCCAAGTGGTTTTTTGTGTCATTTTATGATCTCTTTAAAATAAGATTTGTCAAGCCCGAAAATTTCTTAAATATATTTCCCAACTTTGTTCTCAACTTTGAAACTGTAAAATTGATTTATAACAGAAGTTAATTTATAAAAGAAAATTAATTGTATAATAATAGGACATTAAGTGTTTATTATCTTTTTAAAAATCTATTAATCTAAACATTTTTAATAACCGTGAATGAAAATACATTATACACGCACTAGACAAATTTAAGCATAACAGCCAATGGAACAACCTTTTAGTGTTTCACCTAATATTTTTATTAAGGCATTGGAAAATAGGCTTTTTAATGAACCCTTTATAGGTTCTATAATTTGTGAGTAAGATGGATAAAATTGGTTTTAAAAGTCAGGTTTTTATTATTCTCATTAATTGTAAATATTTAATGATAAAGTATGAAAATTTAAAGCAAAACAAAACAATAGGGCATATAATCTATTGCTGAAAAATCATATCGAATTAAATAATATAAGTTGTATAAAATAGTGATTGTCTCTTTAATTCCTAATGAAGTATGTATGCATGTAAATTTTCCTGGACAAGATTAATGTATTAACTAACCAAGTGCAATTGTACAGGTATAGTTAACCATACAAAATATCAAAATCTCTGGAATATAGAAACAATACCATAAATGTAGAATAAAACAATCAGGTTTATATTTGCCATATAGAAATAAAACGTTTCCTAATTTGTGCATTTATAAAAATTATAAATAAGTTAACTAGTTATTAAATTCTATTGATATTATTTTAAAGAAATAAAGTTTCTTATAAAGAATAAAATCGATTATGAAATAGAATAATTTCAAACCAAAATCAACATGCAAATATCTTTTTATTGTATATTGATAAAATTTGTAGTTAACAATAACATTTTGTAAAATAAATAATAAATATTTCAAAAATTATTCAGTAGTTTTAGTAATTGTGATCTTCTTCTTATTCAAAGTGCCCTCGATATCAATACCATCGGCTAATTTGACAACAGGCGCGTCCTTAGAGGACGAGGAGGTGATGTCAAAGTCTTTAATAGTTATATTATGTAGAATAGACTCTTCAATACCGGTAATACTAATTGAGCTCTTGGTCTTATCAACAGTAATGCCCTCCAGAACTATATTACGGACTACTGGTGTTCTATCGGAGAACTTCTCCACCGGCGGAACAGGTATTTTACTACTGGGCGTATAAGCCATCGTAATGAGTATCGCATCCGTCTTAATGTTATGCATCGTTACATTCTTATAGTGTATGTTCTCTATAATACCACCCCTGCCTCGGGTGGTCTTAATTCTAATGCCGTTCTCTGTGCCGTCGAAAACCACATTTCTAACAGTCACATTCTTAATGCCCCCCGATGACTCGCTGCCAATGGTCACGCCCCCATGAGCATGGTACATCACTGAATTCTCCACCACTAGATTCTCAGTGTCTCGGCCTCTCTTCCTCGCCTGTCCATCGCGACCTGATTTTATTGCAATCGCATCGTCGCCGACACTGATGTTAACGTTGCTAATCAACATATTCACACAGGAGTCCGGGTCAATGCCGTCGGTGTTGGGCGAATCGGAAGGTGCTTTCACTTTAACATCTTTGAATAAATACATATTTATTTATTAAATTTATTTATTTAAAATAGTTTCTATTATAATGTGTATAATTATTGGTTTAAATTAGATTTAAAATATAATCAGGGGTAGCTAAGGTCTGGCGATTCAAAGGGTGTGGATGAGAGTATTTTTTAAAAAAATTCTCAAAAAGTCAGGGGTTATTAAAAATTTTAATATATGATAAATACAAGAGGGAAGGGGATTAAAAACAAAATTTATTGACTGCGGTGCAAAAATACAACTGGGATATTTTGTGAACTTTTAAATCAAGGGTAATTTTAGCTATACCTCATTGGCTACCACTGTATATGATAGAGGACTCAAGAAATATAATATTTAAATAAAAATAGTTTTTATGATATTGTTTTCTATTTTATTTGAATTGTATCAGGATAAATTATATATGTTTTATACGATGCAATTTGGTTTACTACAATATATAAAATATATTCAAGATGATTTACTAAGTTTATATGCATTTAAATTTCTATTATCTCTCCCTTTCCCTACAATAATTGTACTCACTTTTAATTGTCACATCCGAACAAAATGCTGGATTTATGGTCCAAAAGGGACTATTCTGAATGGTAAAGTCCTGCATGACAATATTATTTGTCTCAAACAGCTGTATAAAAGGTGGTCGCAGAAAGCCAACATCTATTCTGGCCATGTCCAATGTATCGGCCTTTAATTTGTCCAGGTCGTTTGCTTTGACAAAGTCATCCTGATATTTAGTGCTTCGTTTTTGACTTGACTCGTATTCTTTGTCCAACTTTTTCCACTCTTTCCACCATTTATCACCCTGGCCATCAAATGTGGACTGTCCGTCCACGCCTTTGCCTATGATTTTAATATTC
>JAQFXN010001467.1:0-15237 GCA_034693365.1 Liacarus xylariae
TTGGAATTTAAGTAATAAAAATGTTAAAAAGAAAATAAAGGGATAAAAATTTGAATGACTTTTTACACCTAAATTATATAAATAATAGCACCGATTAATGCTATTTTGAGTAATAAATCTTTGCTTTTAAATCATTTTTTCCGATAGTAATAACGGTTTTTTAATAATAATAAAATTTATAATAAATTTCTTCTTTTTTCTCACATTTACTAAAAACTAAAATCTAATAATAATTCTCTCTTTTAAAATTAATTTTCAAAATTGCACCAAAAAATTCTCTCATTATATATATATAAAAAACAAAAATCGACTTAAAAAGTGTTATAAAATAATTTATTTAATTTTAATAAAAGAAAATCAAATCTGTTTTTCTGTGGCACTGGACTGGAGTATGAATTTTAAGCTAATCTTAATTTTCAGTTTAAAATATAGTAATAAAAAGACTATTTCTAAAAGAATTATTAAAACCCATTATTCAATTCACTATCTTCTCATTGCTTTCATATCAAAATTCAAAACTTTCTTCAAATGTCATCAAATGTTTATGTTTTTGTTGTTCTCTAATATTAAACTTAGAGTTTAAAATAAAATTCATCTCATTTTTTGTTTGGATGAGAAATCACAGAATAATTATAATAATAATAATATTAATAACAATTATAATTAATTAATATTCATAACTAGAAAATGGATTAATTTTGACAAACAATTATTCAAATGCGTCGATGCGTAGGACAGACACACCAGAGCTCTGTGAGCCAGCAGTTTGTCTCAATCAGGGGTCCGATTCTCCAGTCATGATCTGGTGGACCTGTTCCAGTTTCCAGGCCAGTTTGTTTTTGCGCGAAAACTCGTCCTCTTCTAGCGTTTGCATTAACTGAAACAATACAAGAGTCAGAAAAAGACATTAAATTTAAATACAATTATTCGTGGATTTGGTGTAAAACAAGTCATAGACTTCAATGCCATACAAATGAGTCAATTAGTGGAACAGAAATACTATGCAAATTGAAGAGCAATTGAAGTAATGTTTTGTTTTTATAAGAGGACATAGAGTTTAGTTACAATACCTGATCGTTATATTTAACGGCATAACTGTAGAGCTCATGGAGGGCCACATTTGTATTGTATTCGTGCGCGTGTTGCTAATGGACGGGAAGGAAAGGGTAAACACAACAAACAATTAATATCGTATTTAAAATAATAATCAATAATAAGAAATTCAAAATCTGCGCACACATACCCTCGACTCTTCTGCGAGCATCGCATTCATGTCCTGATCACTGATGGCGGGCATGAGTTTGATGTCCTGATAGTATCTTTCGACCCAATCTTTATAAATGGGAATGTCTTTGGCGTACAATAGTTTACTACTGGGACTGTCTTTCCCTAATCTGTGGTCAGACGTAGAACAGGCGTCCATAAAAGTCTGGGCCACTACTGACAGACAGGAGTCGACAATATTTGATTTATTAATATCGAATACAAAATTTGGGTTTTTTATGAGATTAACCCAAAACCTTAGGGGCAAACTATTGGACTTCCAGGTGTGCACCACTTCAGAGTCAGTGATGCCGTGTTGGAGCGCCTGGTCGTCCAGAAAGTCAAACATGTATTTGATGGCCAGCGGCAGAGCTGAGCCTCGGTGTGCAGTACTGAAGATGGTCTCAAAGAGGTCGTCCACGAACTTCTGAAGAGTGCCTTTTGTGGCCAAAAGTCGTGTCAAATATATTTCGGACACCATTTTGTTCCCTCTCTCGCCCTCTTTGCTGTTGTGGTCGTTGTCGTGATGTTTGACTAAATGCCAATATTTGTATCCGTTCTCCATATCGTGATTGAGTGGAGAAGTGGCCCGACTTAGTGGTGGCGAAGAGGCCTTATTGAACCCGAAGTTCAGAGTTTCGTATTTATGGGTTTTGTCCATCTTTTCAGAGATGAGTGAAATGTTATACATTGAGCTCTGTTTAGGCACTAGTGTTAGGGACGCGCCGTCCGAACACTTGTAATGGGCCAATGTATTCATACGCTTCCACTCGCCCTCCATTTTAGTGGTCTGGTCTTCGTCCGACAGTATGAGTCGACCCGACTGTCCGGTTCTCCACTCGAGATCTAAATCCTCTTTCATAGGTCTTTGAGAGAACGAAATGCTTCGATAAATAGCGTCCAAAGACTTATCCTTTATTTGACTTATAGTATCACAATCGAGAACTTTGACCGGTGTCTCCATATTGTCCGCCTGTAGTAATTGGTCCAAACCAGACATGTATGCCGTTTGCGGAGACATCGATACGTAAACAGTAATGGTTTTGTACTCAATCTGTTGTCGAATCAGTTTCTCTTCAGAGAGTGAATAACGCGCTTCTGAAGTGACGCAATCGACGGGTCCTTTGTCTACCTGTTGTTTGATGGCTCTGTACAGAAGGAAGAGGGGATCGCCCGCACACTCCTTCAGGAATTTGTATAACAGAAATGTAAACCAAGAGCTCAGCATTTTCTCGGCCACTGATTCAGTTCGACGTAATAACAGCTTTGGATGGCTTTTGCCTTCAATACACTTCTCAATCAAATCGGCTAATAGTGTCTTAAGAATGTCTGTGCAGTACTCCATCTTTCCCTGAAGTGTAACCATTATTAGTGACGCGACGTTCACTCTGTCTCTCATTGAGAAATACCGGTTCGACTCAAGAGTTCGAATGAAGAGAAGGAGAAATGTTTTATTCATAACTAGTTGTCCAAAAAATCGGAGTCCTTTCTCAATGAACAGTCTCTTTGACTGATCCATTTGCATCTCTCGCAGCACCGGATGGTCTTCAGAGTTGGGAAATAATACTTTCATTGTATACATGCGATAGTCGAGGAAAGGAATGCCACCGACTGTCAGATCACTTGTCAAATCAGTCATTTCCGTTTGGAGTTCAGCGAACGCCTCTTTGCACTCCGAGGCCACTCTCAGCTCCAGTACATCCATCTGTTCCTGCATTGTCTTCAACACTCGACTACTTTCGGTAGACTTACGTCGATATAAGATTAGAATAAATACAACGATTAAGAAGAGAATACAAATGCCGACAATAACCACAATGAGAATGTGCTGTTGGAGTGGCTCTCCCGGGGGTTGGTTTTGCTCATAACTCAGTTTTCCGATCGTAAAATTCAATTTCCCGCCAATGCCTACAATCACATCAGGTATTTGTTCCGAATCCTTTCCCGACGAGGGTTGAGTTGTGGGCGGACGACATGTGAGTTGCAAACGTGAAAGTGATGTCACATTACAAGTACTGGTGCCGATCCAAACGGTCACATCTGACTCCTGTGAGGCTCCGTCCAGATTCTTGCCATTAATGGTCAGGTATTCACTTCTATAGTATTTGATTCCATTCTCTTCACCGAACGGATGATAGTGTGGGTTCCGATACATTCGGAATTTGGAGAACGGGTTGTATTTCCGAGTACTCAAACCCATAACAGACTTGACGTTATCCATAACGAACCCGTAGTCTAATTCAACAAATTCTCTGTCGTTAGTGAACTCCAGTCTATCCATTGGAACGTAAGGACTCTCGCACTTCATCTCAACGGCAGAAATACTCGTGCAGTTACTCAAAAACATTTCTCCGTCCACTTCCACATACATCATAGGCTTTTGGATGATATTCAGGTGCTCGCCCTTTACTGATATGGTTATACCGCCGGAGGGGATACCTCGCGCTTCCCCTCTATTACCTCCCGAACCCGATTCCACTGAATTAATTCTCGGGTCTTCGACGTACAGATAATTGTAATAATCGAAAAATCGAAGTCCATTATCGAACTTAACCCTAACCTTCTCCTCTCCCGGCATATGTCGAGCACTGGTAATACATTCGGCGTAATTCACTGTACGTCGGGTGACATTACAGGAGAGCATTCCTAAGAACGCTTCGGCTTTAGATCCCGCGTCCATATGAAGGCCTTCAATCGAAAGTCTTGTGCCGCCAGAAGTAGGCCCTTTGGACGGGGATATCGTCAGTATCTTTGGATTCACAAAACTATACGATTCCTTCGATTTTGCCGTATAGTCGTTAAGCACTTTAACAATGATTGGGCCGGAAATGGAGCCGAGCTGTGCCTGATGTCCGGTCGTCAGATTGCGAGGGCTTTGGACAACACATTTGATTTTCGCTGTTTTCACGTAGTCTTCGCGATGAGGACTGCAGTTCACAACACCCACAGTGTGTCCGTTCACTTCGTGGGAAATGCCAACTCCAGTGGCGATGTCTTCGAAAGTTCGGCCCAAATTAATGCCTTCAATCGTCACATTAGTGCCCCCTTCCCAGGGCCCTGACTTCGGGTAAAAGTCCAATATCTTAGGGTCGGGACAGGTCTGCTGTCTGTTGAGCCACATTGTGTTGTGGTGTCGGCACTGCTCCTGAACCTGACACGAGTCAGTCTCTTGACACCAACCGCACGAATATTTTTCTTGTAATTCCAGACAAAATCCACAATTGGCTGCCATTCCCTGACACCGGTATATCAGTACTGAAACAATTTGAAAATATATGAATAAATATTTGATATAAAGTGTTGAAAGTGATTGTAGGGAAGGGTGTAATCAACACATGTGTCGCATCCATACCGTGAATGTTCTCCGGATTGTCCAGTGGTTTACTCCCGTCCCAAATGACGGCGAATAAAGAGCTGATGTTTGGCTGATTGCCGATGTATGCGAACTCCAGTCCCTCGCAATAGATGGTGTCCCCCAACAGCTGTGCGTTCACCTGTTTTACTCTGCCCTCAATGTTGAACTGACAGACGAAACGGGTCGACACAATAAACTGAGGGATGTTATCGACCTTGACTTGAATGCGTTTACTGATACCACTCGGAACCAACACTTTTGGAATAGAAGGCCATAAATAACACAAACGATTAATAAAGACTTTTGTTGTGTTCGCCTAAATAGCGATAACATCGCAATCCAAACGACTCTTACCTTCAGTGGTTCCGCCGGCGGTGGCGTTAATGCGAGGGCAAAATCCAGGACCCGATCGAATACTTGGGCCAACAGAGGAAATACCAGTGACTAAGATATCATTTCGACAGTTCTCTCCCGTGTCGTGAGTGCATCGGTGACCCCCAACACACCAGTCGCACGGGAAAGGACTGGACACACAAGCCGTACAACTCTGGTATGAACTGCAGTCATAGAACGTGAAGTTTGTGGCGACAAAGTCGGGGCCGACTTTCATACGCACAGAGAGTTTTGCTGTGAAGTGATCTATAAATGTAATGAATAGACATAAAAATGAATTATATCTGGATTTTCATTAATATCAGACATTAAATATTGAGAGGAGGGCTGAGACGTAACACACAGTGTATGACATTTCGATCATTTAACTGATGATAATAGCTATGGATTGGGCGGTATTTCAACGATAATCGTATTAATGAGTATTCATTTGATATACGTTTGGGTAAAAAATATAAATTATAGACAATAATTAAAGACAAGGCAGACATTAGTTGTCACGTTCTTAATGACACATTTCTGGTCAGTTACCGGTAATAGTGGGGTCATATACTACAGGCCCACACAATCCCTTAATTTTAATTTTAACGCACAAACATGAATACTAATGAGAAGGGGATGTTTGGAGAAGGAGAGAGACTATTGGGATATATGGGAGGGATAGAGAGGCAGAAGAGTGAAGGCATGCATAGAATTTTCAACACAACAAATATGCAAATTCTTTACAGTTCTAACACACAGAGCACGTCATGTGTTATCCAACATATAGTCCTTGTGTTAAGTCTTTTGGTATATAATATAGAATTTAATTTTAGGCATATTTTTAAGGCATTCGTGAGATATCAACAAAAAAAGAAGAAATGAAAAGGAAATTCTTTATAACCGAATATATGCCTCTATTTTATATGTGTTTCCATCCATGAATAGCCAAAAGCATTACTTCCAATATTTATACATTTTTTAACATATTTTTTCGTTAAATCGCACGAAAGAACAAACAATTTTCTGTTTTGTCTTTTATTTAACACATATTTTTGAAATTAAAATAATTTGCAATTACTCTACGAAAGCACCTGTTCTTTAGAAGGCGACGGCATTCGTGTGTATATAATATTAAAAGCGAATATCTATTATATAAATATATATTTTTCTTAAAAACTTCCACTCATTAGAGGTTTTGAAATAATAAATAATTAAATTAAGAAAAAAAACAAAAGAAGAAAATCGAAGGAAAAAATATTTAATAATATATATTAAAGTTATTAAAAGCAAAAGAATAAAGTGATAAAGGAATGGCAAATCAAATTGAAATTTACATCCATTTAATAGACAATAAAATAGTAAACAAAATGAGATAATGTTTTGGCGAAAATGCATTTTCGCGGAGAAGAGAGAAGAAAAAAGCGGTGAAAATATATTTTATTGTAATAATAAAAGAACTAATAGTATATATCTTAAAGAGAAAACACTCATATATATCGGTGTTTATTAGTCTCAGAAGAGAAGTAATCGTCTAATAGTAGTGTAAGAGCACTAATACATACGCTGTCCGGGAGATATTGGCGGTAATGAGTCAGTTGGCGGTGTCGGACAACTAACCCCATTTGCAGAACGAGTGGCATTAGTTATTTGAGTTTTGGCCGCAGCCGTAAACGCACAGAAGAACTGGCCCTCCAGGACAGGCAGATTATCGATCACTAGACTTAGCTATTAATAAAAATTAAGACAAAAATAGATATAAAACAACGAAAAGTGCAAAAATCGCAAACTATTGAGCGATAATAATAAGAAAGGACTAAATAATAGTCGGGTCTCTTGTCTTAATAGATCTTACAGTTCTGGCAGTCGTGCGTTGTATTTGCGGCGGATGGACGTGAGTAATGGTAGTGCACTTTCCACTCTTGTATGAGAGCCAGTAGAGTGGGTCCTGTGCTGCCTCAGCGCAATCACTACGAAGTGAACACTTATTCTCGAGTGAACACCAACCACAGTATGGGTCGCGAGCGCCCAGACATTCGGTACACGTGCGGAATATCTGGCACTCCTGTACCTTCACTAATGTTACTCTTCTTTGAGTCATTACATATAAATAATTTTTGTTATTAAGATCGACGAAATACATGTCTGGGTTTACAGCACTTCTTTCCTCTATAGCGATGTCCGCGAACTCAAACGCACTGAGACTCGACTCAACCACTGCCTGGAATTCACAACAAAATACAATATAAATGAGAATCAATGCGAAGACGAGTATAAAAACAAATAAAGATAAACGAAATAAAAAACTTTTAACACTTAATATTATGGTTTACTCCACTCCACTCTCTCTTTGATTTATAATAAAGAAAAAATAGTGTAATAGAGAAGTGAAAACTCAGATATTTTTGCTATTATTTTCTTCAGTTCTAAACACTATTTTCTTTTTTAATAAAAGACTTGAGAGAAAACAAGTCATTGACAATACCTTTAGAGCAAACACTGCAAACGCAAAAATTAAGCCAACAATTGATATAAAAGGAGTAAAAGAAGAGACGATTGTATAAAAGAAAAATATAAACTTATACTCGAAAACGCTTTTATCATTTGAGTTAAAAAAAACTAAATCAAGAGTTTTCTATCAATTCATACAATACTTGTAACGAGTTTTTCTTCTTTTTATATTTATATTAATTGACAAAATAAGTAATCAAAACCTCTCAAACTATTCAAACAGTTTGACTAATTGTTTGGAAAGAAAAGTAATATATTTTTCAAAACATAAAAACTTAATTTATATCTGTTTTAGAATTTATTTGTTAATTGAAATGAGAAAAAATATTTGTAAATTTATTGCGTGACTTAAAGAGAGGTTCGGAAACGCATTGAACGATAATGTATTACAGAATTTAATTTTGCGAACGCGGTTTGGGTTAATGATTGTGTTTTAATATTTAACGCATTTTTACACGAAATAGAGAAGAGGAACACAAGTCTTAAGCTTTAAGAAGGTGTAAGTTATATAATAGTTTAGTTAAACAGTTTTGGCGCAATGTATAGACGTATAGGCATTAACTGATATCATCTCTACAAACCCTACGACAAGCCATTCATCAATCATTTTGACTTATGATAGACTTAACACAACTGATTTTGTTTGACCCGACATTAAATTCAAATTTTAGACTCAAATAAATCTATAGTTTAGACACAAAAACAAAGTCTCCAACAAATATGAGTCATTCAATCAATTCAAGTATTTTTGTCAATCATTTGCTTTTATTTTCATTGATTTTTCCATTTCTATAATTAAGAGAACAAAATAAATGAGAAGACATAAGAAGAGTAAAACACGAGAAAAGATTAGAGTTTTATTATACGATTACTGTCTGTGATTCACCTGCAATAACATCACGAGAAATGACAATAATGTCTAATATGTCTAATGTCTTACTTAATCACAGCAAAGGATAGGGCGGAGGAGAAGGAAAGGGAGAATCAATGTGAAAACTGAGACCAAATAGTCATTTGTCTGTTTGACTCAAATTGAAAATTTAAATAATTTTAAAGTCGGGGCAAAAGAATTGTGCGATTAATCAATGATTTTAAAATTAGAGGGAAGGGAGAGAAGGAAAGGATAGGTTTAGGGATCAAAATTCATTTATTGGAGTAATTTCGGGCCCAAAGAACTGCTAAAACTATGACAATTACTAAACAGAGAGTAATATTATCAGTGCTTTTAGAGTGGAAATCAGTGGCATAACTGGCATTACAGGCATATTGCGAGTGATAAGCACTCAACCGAAACACTAAATTTAAAAGGACTGAACACAACAGAGCTCTCCCTTCGCTACTCTATTGCACAGAACAACTACAACTCAACCCGAAAAGCACACACAAGACAAGAGTACAACAGTTCTGAAATGGTTAGCAATGGTTGGTCTCCAAGGAAACACACATTGCATTGAAACCTACACTCAATTCAGTGCTTCGATAACTAATTCTCTGCTGAAACTACTCCTCAAACATAGAGAAGGGCTCAGAGATATTGTGGACCAGAAAAAGAAGAATTCGGTTATGTATTCGTCGGTTGAGTTTATTTTGTCGTTCGTTCGACTCTTCCACCACTTGTTGCCATAACAGTAATGGAAATGTGGAGGAGAGGGGAGAGGAAAGAGAGTCAATCTTTACAACACCCAAAAGACATACAAACGTCAGACAATATTATATTTATATAAAACCCAACATTTGTTGAGCTTCTCATTCACTGCCAGATAATACTCGAAATACACTCTAAAATAATATTTTTCTATAGATTTCTGACTCAATTTAACAAAAAAATATCATCGATTCGTGTGTTTGATGTGAGAGAAATTGTGAAAACATTGTATTAGAAGCACATCAACAATAACAACAGAAATTTGAACACAAGAGGAGAGAAATAGTGTAATACCTGTGCCTGAAAATGCTGTTATGTTAGACATTGTTTGATAACATTGATTGAGTACATAATGTAAAAATTTAGGCGAACTTAAAGACTTGTCTCGTTTTGAAATAGTTTAATCAGCCGTACGTTTGCAAAGGCCAGCGAATAAAAAGCATCCAAAAACTAAATATCGATCGGCGCACAGGTTCTGGCACTGTATTACACCAATACTCCTGGGCTGACAACGGCTGCTGAAGAGTCAGCACATAAGCAGATATTTCACTCGACTCGACATATTATACAACAATAACAGATTGAGAACAATAGCCAATATATGACATATAGAGCGGTAAGCATTGCATTAAACGCTAATTTCATTCAAATATAGACAGAAATCCAATAAAGAAGATATTGATTTATCATTTTCCAGGAATAAAGTTTCAATGTATTCCCTCTCCTCTCTCAGTCTGTGTCTGTGCGCCTCCCAGTCTATCGTCTTTTTGTTGTCTAATATTTTGATGCCTTTAGACATAGTGTTCGGAGAATTATCTTTGTATCACAAGTCTTAGTGATGTGTTGAATGATTAAATAGTCAACTAATATAAGTCAATATAAAGGGAATGAAAACAAATCTCAAATCTGTTGCATTACGACTAAATTGCATCAAATGGTAGTGAGGTTTGAGGTGTTGAGAACCCAGTACTGAGAAAAAGTCAAACTTTATGTCTGAACGCATTTAGAGACTAATTCAAAGATATTTGTATACAGAAGTAGTAGTTCTTTGAGTTGTGTTTTAGTCCAATATTTGACTTCAACTGCAAGACTAGCGAACGGCTTGTAAGAGATGGCAGAGAAAGAGAATCCCAGTAGTGATCCCAATCCCAGAGGTGTCACATTTCATCATTTGTCAGTGGATTGCAGACTAACTGCAAACCCATTTTCACAAATCTATTCCAACGCTATTATTGCTTTATGTCATTACAAAGAAAGACTACTTTTGCGAACTGAGAAACAGAATCTCAACCTCTGTGTGACTAATAAATGGAATTAATTTTATAAATTCAATCAAACAATTTCCACAAAATAATACCGAAAACAAAATTAAAATTTCATTAGTTTTACAGTTACTGAAGACAAGTATTGTGTTGTAATACGAAAATTGTAAAAATCCAAAAGTACTCTACATTTTCAGAGATAATGGAATTTATTATGGAATTCATGAGAAACTTCTTATCAATAAGTTATAGAGAGATGTGTGCAAAGGTGTGGAGAAATAAGAAATCGTCTTAAGAAATATTTACAGCACTTGTGTTTGCAAACAAACAAATAGTTTAACATTCATAACAAATACCGTTTATTGTATTGTAAGTTCGCTTTTATGAATGATAGCAAAAATTAACGTTTTATTCAATAATATATAATCTTATAATATAATAGACTAAACAAACAGAATATTTTTAATTCCAAACAATATTATTATTATAATAATAAGCATAAAAGCTTTGAATGACTTATATTTCATAAAACTTTCACGATTTCTATTCTCTGAGTTCTCATTAATTTATCAAAAAGGACAGGAGTTTATTGCGTACAACAACAGACAAAAAATAGAATTAAAATCCATATAATTAATCTCCGGCTAATATAGAAACCAATGACCAAAATATTAATATAATATTCGTTTTGAAGCGAATTATGTAATAATCAAAATATAACAAACAATTAGTAATGCAATGAAAATATATATTTTGACGGAAAGAATAATTGCCCAACAATTCTGTCGAAATGGCAATTGAGATAAAGAATTATTAGGAGAGGGAGAGGAGTGGAAAACATTCAGATAAGAAGAGACGAGTTTTGTCAAAAGGGAAGTAAAGAACAAGTCTAACAGAGTTATGAGTCATTAAAAAAATAAGACAAAAACAGTGTTTCTAATGTGAAAAAATATATTTAATATACTATCAAAACATTTGTAGTTTTGAGTATTCGTTCGACTGAATAACGAAACCAATGGTTTGAATCATAGCTTTTCATTACAAGTATTTCTAAAGAAATATTTACTTAAGAGAATCGTATGATAAGGGAAAATATGAATATTTTTCCCACAAATTATTAACATTTCGTTCGTTTTTATAAAGCATTAAATTAAAAGCAAAGAAAATATGCGCAACTGTTATACAACTGTTTAACTATTTTTGTTTAATGTTTTGCAATACAGTAATGCATAATAACGCTTCTGCTATACAATACACAAAATGAGTAAATATTTTCTGACAAATACCTTATGTAAAGCTTAGATAATGTATGAGAAGAAAAGCTTCTAATAGTTTGGGCAATAAAAAGGCTTTTGGATTGAAATATACTTTCGGATCAAAAATAAGTAGAAATACAGAAAAGTTAAAATAAAAAATATTGAGAAATAATTCCAAGAATTTCTCTAATATTCTTCGGCTTTGATCTATCGGTTTATAGAGAGAAAGAGAGTATTTATTCAAAAAGAAAAACACAAAACAACAAAATTGAGGCTTATTTTTGTGGATATAAAACCATTGTCTTTATTGACTCTAAAAGTCTTTTTCTCTAACCGTTCGCACAACACAATACATCTTTTTGTCCTCATCTCCAGTCAAGTCATTTCATGGTTTAGTGTGTATTCATCTCTTATCTCAAAATCACAAATCCTTAGGAATAAGAATCTGAGACACGAAGTGAGTGAAAGAGAGAGAATCTCATATATGAAAGTCAAAGGCAATGGAAACTAATTTTTGTCAAAAGAATGAATGGTCTCTGAATACAAGTGCAACAAAACATCAAATAGTGGTAAATATGATGAGCGTTAGTATATGTGCACATATCCGGCAATTTATGTTTTCGCTCCACTGCCAGTCACTATCATTTCTCTCGGGACAGTCCCAAAGAGAGGTGGGGTCTCCACAAGTGAGAGATGAGTCAATCAAACCATCTATTCTTACGGTATGTTTGTTATGAGACATGTATTGCATTTTGTATGCTTTCAGAAATATTTAATAGACATAACACAATAAAAGGGCAGTAAAAACATGGAAAATATTTCTCTTACAACACAAAAAAAAAACTATTAGAAAATGCGATTTTTAGCGGCTAAACAACATATTCGTGCATTTGATGCAACAATAAGGCAATACCGTTGAGATGTTTGGCCGAGTATTGCATTTCTCACGTTTATACCTCACAAGAAGATTATTCACTAATAGCGCCCCCAAAAGCCCCGATTCAAAGCCTGACGACTAATTCGCGAGATTGAGAGGAGAGGAGAGAGAAAGCGAGAGTAATATACAGTAATAAAGAGTATATTTTGTGAATTACATTCCATTCTTAGAAAACTATTAGAAGAAAAAATTGAGAGAAGAAAATGAATAATATATATATACGGCATAGAAGTCAGGGATAATTAGTGGCAATCTTTGAATTGAGAGAGCATTTTAGAGGCGCTCACACATAGTGTATATGTGCACAAAGCCAGCAGACCTGTGGGTCTGTCCCTCGAAATTGCCTAAAGAAGGCGGGGATTAAAGACTAAGAATAACTAAATAAGTAAAGACGAGAGAGAATGACTAAAGACAAGACACAAATGCAGGATTTCTTATGTACCGATGCGAATGGAGTGGTAGTATTGAATAGGCAGTGCAAAGATTGATTAGAAGAGTAACTTATTTGAAGCAGCGGTAGATAATAAGCACACAAACGAACAAACATGAGAACACACTATACGGCGACTAATAGTTAAGTTTCACAACTAATTCATAGTCAAGTAATTTGAAAAACAAGTATTGAATACAAGAGTAGAGAAGCCATCGATTGTATGAATACTAGAAGATTGAGATACAGTTAGACATTGAGAGCAATACAAGATATGAGTCATTCATTAGATTTTCGCTTAGCATTCGTTGGATTCTATTTTCATCTCAATTCAGATCCCTTTCGGCTTTTCGACCCTAAAAAGTTTCGGTCAATAGGAGCGGCATATTATGAGTGCTCTTCAACACAAGATTGCATTAGAGAGCGCTTCCATTCATATATCATATCACACATGCATTGCCTGTATTGGCGCACAATCTAATATAGCATACAATACAATAGTGTGCAAAAAATTATTCCATTTATTTAAACAAAATGCAAATTTAATATTAAACACAACAGTGAACACAACGAGTGTGGGCTCCGAGATAGAGCACTGACACATGTGAGGGCCCAACACGTGCTGCTTATATACACCACTATATATAACACATTTCGATTATGTAACTTAACATTTGGATTAATGAATAGCATAACAAAACCCGATGGGAGACGAGTGCAGAGAGAGAAGAAAGAAGAGAAACAGAGAGTAGAGAAGCGATTGTTCCCCAAAACAGACAGAGAAAGACAGACACAACTCCAGTATCTGATTGAGAGTTAAAATGAAGTTTACATACGTTTTTAGCGAACATTACAATTGAGACAGTATTGCAATTCAATGCTGTTTATACTCGAGAGACAAACTGAAAAAAGTCATTGAGTAATGAGTGCTTTCATCTCATATGAACTCAAATGTTCGATACAATACTTTATAATGAATAGAATTTTTTTTATAAAGAGTTAAAAAGTTGACTAAAAAACCGTGAGTTTTCATATAATATCTTTCATAGTTTTAGTCAACTATTTATTATAAATGGAAAAAATGTTTTGAATAATTCATTGTAAGCAGTGTTCATAATAAATGTGAAACAAAAATATGTGATATAAACGAAAATGGATTAATGTTTGTCAAAGAACTCATCCATAAATAGGCAGAGATTTATACTTAAAGGAAATGTAAATGAAAGCCAGTTTTTTGGTTTCGACTCATATTGAAAGCGAACCGAAATATTTAAAAAAATCTCAAAAACGAGGACTAAATGGATAGCTCTCTAGTGAGAAGTGACGGCAAGAAAACAAAATCATAACGGATTAGTTTATCGCACATATACTACAGCCACAGTATTTGCATTTGCATACAATACAACAATAACTTATCTTTCGATACAGTAATTCATGTGACGGAACAGATTTCACAATTTTAAATATTTATGGATTGCAATGACTCTAAATCTGTTCCTTTCAAACACAGAAGAGAAGTGCAGTTATTTAAGTGAGAGAAAAATGAATAAAAGCGATGAACACAGGAATGGAAATGTGAGTTCGGAATAGAAATAAAAGAAAAAATAAACACAAAAATACAAATAGACTGAGAATTCTTCGAAACAGGAATTCATAGCACAAACGCTTTCAAAAGAACAGGGGGTCTAATGAATTCGAAGCCGTGCTGTGCCCAACCTATCATAAGGTGACCAGTTTTACATTTGGACAGTGATTTGCAGCCAATGTATTCTTTCAGTGTCACCGAAATTAAGACTAAAGAAAACTTTGAATTTGAAATTCAAATAATAAATGCTTTGATTTATTTGTTTACCAAATGATAAACAAAATTAATGTTAACGTCGGGAACAAAATGAATCACAAAAGTTTGATCAGCTTTTTGTTTATTAGACTCACAACTGTGCTCTACAGTAGACTCCCTAAACATGATAACTGATTCTTGTCTTTTCCTATCCTGTTCCGTGTCATAAAAGTTAAAAGACAAACATTGATTCATATTTTTGTTAACATTTATAAACAATGCTTTTAATTTATTTCATTGGGTTTTAATAATTTAAAAGTTTAGATAACTTTACTGCTTATAACTTATAAGTAAGGTTTCCAATTTATAGCTTCTGGGGTAAAAAGAAATCTCTGTTTGAAATTCCACTGAAATCTAAACTGTTAA
>JAQFXN010001468.1:0-15210 GCA_034693365.1 Liacarus xylariae
TAATGTATTGTACTTACTTTAGCCCAACCCCCTCCCCTACCAGATGCGTACGTACTTTTTGAATGTCCCCTAATCCTTTCGTTTTAACAGAATTACATTTTTTTTCTTAATCTTTTATAATATAAGAATATATTTGACTCATATATTCAATGAGAATCTGAAAGTGAGTGAAGGCGTTAGTTAGTGACAAATGTTAAGCTCTCGCTATTCAATAAGGATGGATGGGATGAGAACAGTTAGTGGCCTAACCAATGCATCACTAACTGCAAGTCAGTGACCCTTTCTCTCAACAAATCAATATATTTCTTTTTTGTTGGATTCTAAATCAAATAAAACTTTTTTTGAAATAAAATAGTTTGTAATTAATGTATTCAAACAATTCAGAAAAGATTGTTTATTCATAAAAAAATATTTTTATTTTTTTTTTGCATTCAATAATTTATGTCTAAAATTTTCACAAATAATTCTAACGCATAGAGAATATAATAAAAATGTCTATATTTTTGCACAAATAAAGTAATATTTTTGGGAGAAAACATTGTCTATTATTGTATTTACTTGAATAGAGAATGTTCTCCTCTTTTAATATTTATGGTATATATCTTTTATATAAATATATATTATTATAAATTACTTTTACGGGTTTTATATTTTATTATTTTTGATAATTTTGATAAAAATGAAAAACAAAAACAAAAAACTGAATTACAATACACTTATAATACGCTTATAATTGTTAAATACATTCATTTTTAATGAAATTTTATGTATTTTATTCATTTATAATAAATAAAATCCAAATTTTTATATGAATTATATTTTTATTTAAAATTATTTTATCAAATACTCGAATACAGAGTAATAATAGTTTATATTTATGACTGACATTCACTAAAATCTAGTGCTTAGTTGATTAGAGCTCAACAATAATACATTGTATAATTCAAAAAACATGTACAGAGAGTATGGTATCTAAAGTTACACAAAATTAGAATCCAAGGACTGAACATAAGATTGGTTTCTATAGAATTCTTGAAAGAAATTGAGGCGGAAGTGGCTTTTAATATAATAGTCTCTTGTCCCAGTACTCTTTAAAATATATTATCTATGTTTGGATATTTGATTATATAGTGTATGTATTTATGTATTTTTGAATAGCTATTTATAGAATTTAAGTTTTTATTTACACTTAAGTCGAGCGCCTGTTGTAAAGTTGGGCTAAACTAATGTCTCTATTATTTGTGTAAATAATATAACATAAAAATGTATAAATATTTTGAATATAGATTTTCCAATTAAAGATTGCTCAATATTTTACTATATTCTCAATTTTCATTGCCTTTAATTAAATTAAAACAAATGATCCGAGAATTTAGAGCAACATATTTTCGCATAACTTTCATCTTCTTTATAGAATAAAGCGCTTTACTGTTCATTAATTGTTATTATGAATGCATTAATATATAATAAATTACTCGACTCTGACTTCTTTCTAATAAACTTGACTTCAATTATAGTTAAGATGTGAGAACGTAATACAAGACTATTGAAAAGCAAATATTAATACTTAACTATATTTCCTTCTATTCCTAAGGCAATGAAACACAGATAAGGAGAAGCACTTTAATGACTATTCGTTCTGCTATTATTGGATATGTTTTAATTAGAAATAATTGTTTCAGAATAATAGTTATTATTTCAATCTTATTATTTAATATTTTTTAAAAGTTCAGTTTTCTTCAGAAAAATTTATTTTGAAAAACCTTCAAAATATATCGTATTTAATCTCTTTATCGATTGATTTCGCAGAAAGACATCAGAGGATAGAAATTCATATAGAATTAGGAAAAAATAAGTGAAAATAATTGTAAAAACTATATACAAATGAATATATAATAGGAATTATTAAAATAATATCATTTAAAATAATGATTGTGACACTCAATACATATGAATACCATTCGCTTAGAGTTTTCTAATTATTTTCAGTTATTTTATTCAATGAATGCTTATTTGAAACTTACAAACCATAGAATATTATCATTTTTGAAGTTTAAAATTATTATGTCATTGAAAGTGGTTCAATGAAATCAAAAGTTCGACTAAATTACATGATTTTCTAAATTGTTTTGATTCAATTGATTCTTTATTTTGTTGTCAAACTTTTTCAACATTTAATTGAAAAGTTTGAATAAAAAAACAAATATAGAGTTGAGTTCATATAGTTTTTCCAAACTATATGTGATCTGTTTTTTAATCGACGATTTAATTTATGACACAAACCGAAAAGTTTTAATTAGTTTAATGAATGAAAGCATAGAAATTTAAACCAATTTAGAGAAGGCATTTGTGTTTGGCTTCGAGTGTTAAAAGTATTTTATAATTATATTTCATTAAGTCATTTAATGTGACAATCGATCACACTTTTCAGAAGTTTATTCTAAAATAATTATCCCATCTATTCATGTGATTCAAAATACTGTAATTGAAAACTTCTTAATTTTTGTTTTATTATTTTTCAAAGTATACATAAATTCAATATATTGTAACGAAAATCAAATGTTTCGTCAATTGATAATTTAAAGATATATTTTAATGGATTTAAAACAGAAGATCATTAAATATAACTTGTAAAACTTAATCTGAAACAGGGATGACTCCCACTCCAAATGTCTTTAAGTGTATGTACAGAGATAACCAAGTTTGATCAAGGTATAGGGTGAACACCATGCAGTACAATTTATTATAGCTGTGATGAACTGTTTCAATCATCTACTACTCTCAGCAAACGATTGTTCCTGGGTGAAGATGCTTCCTAGCTTAATCGTAAACTTACATATATTTGACAATTTTTACCATGGGTTGCCACGGGGGTATAGCCTAAATACCCCTCTGAGTTTGAGATTTTGCAAAATACCTCTCCTGGATTTTGCACTGCAAGTAAAAAAAAATATTGATTTTACCTCCTGTGCATTTGTCATATTTTAGAAAAATTTATACACCCCTGACTTGAAAATTTTTCTCAAAATACCCTCACTTATACCCCCTGACTCGGCCGACCTTGGACACACTTGATCTTCACTATATTGTTAATAATCATAAACTTGAGTTTTGATTAAAATTTTATTTCTGTATGGTACAGTTCTTGCCAATTGAATGTCCAAGGGGTTAGAATGTCTTTGCCTAAAAAATAGTGAATCCTTTAGAAAATATTACTAGAAAATATTAATCAATTTCATTTTAAAACAATTTGAAAAATTTTTTTTTTGTAAAGAGTTTCTATAAATTACTCAGTTTTGATTTAAAACTAATTTTTGCTATCGTTCACAGATTAATCAATAATATAAAATAAAGCCAATCACTATTTATGTCTATTAACCGTTCATTCTTAAGAAAACCCACGCCACGTCTCAAGAAAAAGGCAGTGTATATGATAAGCTTAGGATAACATCTTCAGCTTGGGGCAATCGTTTGTTGAGAGTAGTAATTTAAAAATGAATGGGGAATACTAAATTTATAGGAAAACAGTTAAAGAAAGGTTCTACAGTGAGAAGTATAGAAAATATATCTTAAGTAATAACCCAATATACCCAACCCATAAGTAAAAATAAAATGGTAGATCCAAAATAAGATCTCGTTTAGAATAATGATGCCCAAAGTTAAAGAAAATAATTATTAAAGAGTACTGATGGCAAGGGGTAGAGATCTGGTATTCATTATGTTTTTTAGACATCTCCATATATAAATTAAAAAGAGCACATATATTACATTTATAACAAAATTTATTTTAGCAATATTATTCATCTTCATTTTTTTAAAAATTTGAATAATATTTTTTCTTTTATTCAAGTGGCAATTTTTAAAATGAAATGCATGAGGCAATTAGTTGTACTTCTTCTAGAACAATTGACGAACTCATTGCTAGCAGTGAAGTAAAACCAGCCCAGAGCAATATAATATGCCACTTAAATTTCTCAAAAGAGAGAAACTGTGCATAGAGAAACTCTACTGTACAGTAGGGTTGGCAGCGATACAAAAATTGTATAATACAACTTGTATACAATTGTATACCTTGTATTATACAAAATGAATTTTTGCCATACATTGTATTTTTCTAACGCCATCTGGGAGATAGTTTTGCAAACTATAGATATGAACGAAGTTCCTCTAATGAGTCAATAGTTTACACCCAATTAAGATATAATCTTGATAAACTTAAAAAGGGATGACCAAAGATGTTAAAGTCAGGGAGTATAGAGTACTTATTAAAGCTTAACAGATATGGGGCGTATTGTGCTTCTTGTAGGGTTTGATTAAAAATGATTTAATTCGATAGAAATTCAACTAATTCTACAAGAATTTAAAAGAATTTGACAGAATTCTGGCAAATTACTAGGAATTATATAGAAACTTCACAAAATAATTTTACAAGAATTTCGCAAAGTTGTGTTAATCTTCTTACAATTTAGATAGAACTTCTGCACCGTTTTTTTCAAAATTGTCAGGGATAATTTGTTTTTTTCACAGAGAGGTATTTTATTTTGGTAATTTTTCCTAGACTTGGACTTGGTTTCCTAAACTTTTCCTATATTTTGGCTGTACTCTTTTATTGATCATCCCTAAACAGTTATTTAAAATAATTGAACTAATTTCGTATAATACTAGACTTTTGTATTATACAATGTATTATACAAAGTTTCAATTTTTGTTTGTATTTTGCCAACCTTACCTGTATATCAGAACAAAAGATTTATTTACCTTATTTCTAGTTCGGATATAACGAGTCCCGGTTATAATAAAAGGATTTTTTTTAACCAATCCACTCGTTATAAACTATTGACTGTTTTCACAATAAGACAGAATTATAGGAATAGTTGTGCATTGGGTACTGTAATATTACAAATGCTAATAGTAATCAAATTATTTGTCGATTGATTCTAAAGTAGATTTTTCAACTCGAGACGAAAGACGAAACCCCCTTCTTATGTAAATTTACTTAATGTGTATAAAACTCAATTTGATTTCTTCAATTAAAAGTGAATTAAAATCTCGAATCAAGAATAGTGGTTATTCAATAGTTAAAATAAGTACAGGACATTATTCATGATGATCTATTCCATAATGAGCCAGTACTTTAATCACATTCCTAAGTATAGTTAACTGGTAAATATAATCATTCATTACCAATGCTCTCAAATGTAGGGTAACTACAACCACCTTTCCCCTTTTCGTAAGGAGCAGTGCGAACATCTTATCAAGACATCCACGTCATATTTCATTGCTTTTCCAATGCTTTGACTGCATGACAATTCTAAACAGAGCTGATAAAGCAGAGCCCATACCTTTTTTGATAAATATCTGACATTGAATCAGACAAACTTAAACTAAATCTATAAATGCTAAAGAGCTTGCTAGATTTTTATCAAATAAAGTATGGGCTTTATCAATTCTGATTCTAATGAAGGAGTAGTTTTTATTTTGAGTAAAACATATAGTGCTTTAATATGCAGTGAAAGATATTACGTCAGATGCGTTAGGTATCCTGTTTTGAGAGCTAAGCATAAGTTATTACTAATTCAAAATATGATATTAGTTTATTTCACATGATAAGTATCTCAACCAGTGATGTAATATGAAGGATGTTTTTTGATAAGAGTTTGAAACTGAATCATATCTACTAATACTAACACTATTGAACTCCATTGAAATCTATAGAGTTTGGATTAGTAGATATGATTCAGTTTCAAATTCTTATCAAAAAACATCCTTCATATCACCTCACTGATCTCAACACTTAAAAAGAAATCAGAATGATCATAATCATAATTATTAGATTTATGCTCAAGTTAAATTTGGCGGGCACAGGTGAGCCATATAAGCCAGTATAAACCTTAGGCAGGTAACGGGGTATAACCAATATACCAGGGGTAGTCAGACTCAGAGAGTGCAAAAAAGCACCTTAGAGTTGAGATACAGAAAGTTCTATACAGAAAGTGATGTTAGAACAAATTTGTATTGAATATATACTATTTCAAATAATGTTAACCAATGTTTGTTTCAAGAATTTCAAAATTGTTGCACTCATTGATCAGAAATTTGAATATATCTTTGTTAGAAATAAATTGAAAGTTAGAAATGATCGTTTTGATACATTAATTGATTATTTAGTTTATGAAAATCATTTAAAATTAATATATCAGTGAAAATTATAATTATTTTTTAATCTTATGATTTTAACTGAATTTAATTATAATCTCAATTTATAAAATGACGACTGTACAGGGGTTACCACTGCTAACCTATAGAAAATTTAATCTATTGCGGTTCTAAACAATTTTTAAAAAATAATCTTGATAAAACTATTATTAATTTTCGTTAGATCAGTAAAATAGAATAGACTACTGTATATTCCCTGTATAGTAGATATTTCTGCTTGATTCTTTAAAATACAACTCTCATATAAAGGATGAATTCCATTTTATGGGAAATCATCCTGGCTTTTTATTGCAAATTCCTATGTGCTTGATGATGAGTTTCATGGAATAATATTGCTGGGTTATGAATTTATTCTAAAATGGTTAAAAATAAAGAGCTGCATTATGTATTTTCTATGCAGTGATCACAAATTATAGCAAAAGTGTCAGAAAAAGATTTTATTATATATTGGAAATGCTTGAAAGCTCAACAATATAAAATCAATTTCGACCCAGAGTAATTAAGGGAAATTGTACAGTTTAACCTTATAGGTAATATTTTGGGATAAATTAAGCATCCGAAATTATTATTTAAATTTTGACATTAAAATCAGATTGAGCATTGTTAGATTAGTTAGAATTGATGTTTATATTATAAGATCGCAATTAGTTAACCAATAAAATGACAGTATTTTTTGAATTTAGGAATGAATTTTTTTTATTTCTCAATGAACTACAACTACATTTTTATTCGAGCTTACTTTCCTATAAAATAATAAGTGTACTAAATATTTTAAAGCTAAGACAAAAAACAACAAAATAGATGAAATTTCTAAAGTGGATTTTGTACCCCTATTGACCAATAGCTATGGCTATTAATTTTATCCCTCTGACATATCTAGTATTCTAGAGATCTTCAAAAACACCTTGAAAATGCATTTTTGTGTTAAAATTGTTCAATTTTTGGACATTTTTTTTTATTGCATAGCTATACCATTGAAGAAATATTTTTCAAAATATTCCGCATTTAATGCCCAGGTTGTGCATCAAATTTTCACTAATGCACGATATTCAATTATAAACAGGTCAATAGGAGCATCATGGTTTGTGATTTAAGCAAACAAAAATTCAAATGTTATTTTTGATTTTATTCCAAAAACAATAAAAAAGTTAATTTTGCAAATTATTATCGAAATTTATTAATTTAGTTTCCCCTTAACATTTCTTTATGAGGATTATTTGTTTTTCTTATTATTTACAAAATTGTCCTGATGTAATTAATTGGTCTCAAAACTCAATTTTTTGTCAATTGTAAAAACATGCTAACACGACTTGTTTAAAAGTTTTGAATAAAGAGGAGATATGTTAAGGGGGTAAAATTTATATCCAATTCTAATGGATAATAGGGCTACAAAATTAACCTTTGAAATTTCTTGTACCTTGTTCTTTTATATCTTAGCTTTACTATTTCTTGTACAAAAAGTAGAATGGTTATTTAATTTACTGATAAAAAATTAGTTTTAAGTACTATTTCGTAGAATAAATTTGTTCTCTACCCAAATATTTCAGTATTATTGTATGAAATCTCAATTTTGTTTTTAAAATATATCACAGGTCTGTCCACCTGTTATAGCATTGATTGCCATATTGTTTAATCCAAAGTCCATTTCTGTTCTAAAATATCTTAAATAAGAATTTAAAAGATCGATTACATTATGTTTAGGGTCTTTCTCCCAACCGAACCGACGAACTAATAGCAGCGGAAACTTTGGCCAATCATATGCGATGCAACAGTAGTTTCATTCATGACTTATTTCAAGCACAGCTGAGGTCATCATTAGTTTGTCGTTCATGTGGTAAACACAGCAACACATTTGATCCATATTTATGTCTTTCACTGCCGGTTCCGACGCGTCTGACGCACACTCTTATAGTGAATTCGGTTTTTCTGACTAAAACGCCTCGAGAAGTATACTATTGTTATACAATTGTTTGTATAGTAAATCATAAGTTTCATTAAACTTTAGGTCAAAATCGGGGTTTCAATTGAATCTTTGGGAACAATAAGAGAACTCAGAGACAAAATAAGCCGATTATTGAAAATACCAGAAAAACAATTGGTTCTGCTTTTGATCGGACAGGAGTTCGGTTTGAAAGAGTTGGCCAAAGACACGGATATAATTCAAGAGACTCTCGAAGATATGGAAAACATTTATGCCGTCGAAACTCCAAAATTAGCTCAAATCCATACAAACAATAATTCCGTCAATGGTTTGAACAGTAATAGTGACGAACAAATGCTTTCTCTTGTTTGGGCCAATCGAGTAGGCATTGGAAATCAGGGCAAAATATTTGGGTCCCTCTTCTCCGCTCTGGTGTCTCGCGAGGCCTCATATAAACAAATCCAATTGGATGTTCTCAAAGGAATGCTGTCTCTTCTTAAACGTCATACAGATATCAGTTCTATTAGTTGTGGTCTAAACCTAAGACTTCGAGTCATCGGTGGTATTCCAGGAAAGGCTTATTTGCCCGAAGACGTTGACCACCCGTTATATATGCCTACTGTTGACAAAGCTTTAAGTGCTTGTGAAGACAAGGACTATAGGGGACCCATTCATCTAAAACTAGTGGTGGAGTGGGATCTGGATATGAGAGAAGCTTTACTTATAAGTGACGATCAAATCGATAAACCATTGATCGACAGTAGTATTGAATTAGCGAAAGCGCGCTCTCAGAAGACCAATAGAGCCACTCTTCGGGATTGCTTTGATATGTACTTCAAAGAGGAGCGGGTATTATAACGATTATAAAATCGGTAATTATTAAGATTTGACTAATTGCGTATCACTTGCCAGTTGGGGGCAGACAATGCCTGGATATGTCCCGCGTGTCGGCGCCGACAGCAATGCACCAAAAAGTTGAGTTTATGGTCCGTCCCCGACATCTTTATTATACATTTGAAACGTTTCCGTCAATCATCTCATTCACAACGAACTAAAGTAACCACTCATATAGTGTTCCCTCAAAATGGTTTAGGTATTGGTTCTCAACTCAAAATAGACTATTTATAAAATTGATTTATTTGTTCCAGAGATGAGTGCATACATAGCGCCTCGATTTGTCGCCCAAACCAATGGTAATGTAAATAACGGTTTGCCGGCCTTATGGTCGCCGTGGAAGAGGGCCCGAATGTTCAATAGACTGACCCGAACTGATGACAATACTTATGATTTGTACGCCGTTTGCAATCACAGGGGAAATATGCAAAGCGGACACTACACGGGTTGGACAGACAGACGGCTCTATTGACGAATGTTTTATTAATTTGTTATTTCATTAAACAGCCTATTGTCGAAACCCAATCGACAGCAGTTGGTATTTATTCGACGATACAAAAGTAGTTCCGGTCAGCGAGTCTTCAATAATCACTTCCGACGCCTATATATTGTTTTACCACAGAAGTAGTCTGTCGTCGGCTCTCTCTTCATGTGCGTCGTCCTCAACATCAGGCTATAGTAGTTCTGCCAGTTCTTACTACAGCGATCACTGGGCGTTCCGAATGCCTCCATTCAACTATTGGTCACCAAAAACGAGTAGAAGTCAAGACAACTTGTCTTCGGATACTATCAATGGTTGCATTGAATCAATCATTGATTTTAAATATTTTCTATTAATAAATAAGACTTTGATTACAGAGAGAAATAGTGCCAAAAGCGGAAGTACTTCGCCCCCAACCCCGACATGTAATTCTTTGAGCCGAGACATCCGGTGCTATGCAAGTCTGCCTTCAAAGAGTACTCAACTCAAAGCTAAGTCATTGCAATCCGAGTGTAAAACAATTGCACCGATTGTCGACGAATCGGTCGAAACACAAATCCCAGTTTCGAACCCAGAGTTGGATAAAGAAATCAAAAGCAATGAAATTAATAATTCGGCGCCGAATGACGGCAACGGTGTGTCGAATCCGAATGAATCGGAAAAGACAGTGTCGGCGCCCAAAGCAGAGAACAGCAAATATTGGGCCATAACTTCGGTCTAAACAGAAAACTGATTCGAGTCTTAAATCGAGTCTTAATCTAACGATTCGTACGAAACAAACGGTTTATTTGAAGGAATTATTTTACGAACGAATGATCGTACGATCGAATCGAATATCTCCTCTTCATTCCATCCTATAATACCGGTTCCATTGAAAGCATTTTATTTTGCACTAAAAAAAAATTAAATTTATATTAAATTACATTCCAATTGAAACTAAAAGTATTGAAGAATTGGAATTCAAATTCTTAACAAATTTTCTTAAACCGTAAATTCGATTAGAGATTCGCATAATATGTTTGAAGTATTAATCAATTTATCAAATAATTAGTCAATATTTTAAGTATTATTAGAGAATAGTTTTTTTATTTTTCAAAAATTAGACTAATTTTAAACAAAATTTATTTTTGATTTTATATTAAAATTAGCACTAATTTTATTGGGTTTAGATTTAGCCAAAGGCCCAAACAATTTGGCCGAACAGTCGCCTAACTTTTGCTCACATATTGATTGACCCATTCGTACACAATATTTATTTCCAATAATTGTGTGAATTGTCTATTCGGACGCAAATATCTTATGGAGTGGTTATCGAAACTGTAGAACAGTTGACAGCTAGTCATGAGTCATACGTTAAGTGCAATTGTGGACTAAACACTTCATTACAACATTTAAGATTGCATTCCATTCCCATTCCCTTTGTTTTATTTTCATATTTTAATAAAGAGGTTGTGATTAATGCGAGAATACGTTATGTTATGAAAAGTTTTATGAAATAAAAGTTTGCTTTGATTTATATTTAGTTTTAAAAACTCTTTGAATTAACACAAATTAAAATCAAATGTAAATAAATCACAATTAAAATTAAGTTTAATTTATTAAATTCTATTGTTTTTTATTTAATAATTGAAAATTCAATTCATTTCTCTTTTGGACTCTTTTTGTATCACATTTTGCAGGTCTGTTACCATTCCTCTAAGTGTGAAAACAACTGAAAGTGATTTCAAGTTAGGATTTGTCGATTGGAGTATTCGAATCCAAGACAATAGTGAGTCTCGACTGGAAGTGCCGGTCGCACAGATACCCAAATACTTTCCGTCGTCTTGAATGTGAAGATTCTTTGTTGGACTCAACACTTCAGTCTTGTCTTCCTTTCCAAATGTACTCAAAGGGATAGACGAAACGTCTGAAAAGTAGCGATAATTTAATTATTGAGAAAAGAATAACCAATTGTCTAACCATTGAGCTCATCCCTGTCCAGTATGTCCTGGTCAGCGTTGTAAATAGGATTCGGATTATTGGCCCTAAGAGTGAAGTATGAGATCGACATGTTCCTGAGCCATACTTTGAACGGCCCCTCGACATACACCGACTCATTAGCGGCCAATTCGGACACTATTTCCTGTTGTCCCGAACTCTGTGCCGAAACAATCCATGTCTTGTCAATCGAGTCTTCGATTTGAGCGGTCTTTCGAACAAAAAAAGAAATCAAATTAATTGTAAGAATAAATTTAAAAACAATACCGAAAAGACACTGATCTTCGTCTGGATGTCGACAGACATTCTTTTGATGGCCAGAAGTGCCAATTCTAGAGAATCTAAAGGCAACGGATCTGGAATTGGGAAAGGGTTGGCGTTCTTGAATTTGGTCATCCAATAGGTCATTCGGGCGCACTTTCTCCAGGGGGACGAGTATTTGCTGAATATCTTTATAATCAAAGTCTCCATCTCTTTGTCAGGCATTACACCTGAGAAACCATTGAATGAGACAATCGTCACAACACTATAATTGTCTAATCATTACAACAGACATACCGTTCTGTTCCATAGCGCACAGGATCTCAACGGCGGCTCTCTGTTCGAGAGGGAAATGGAAGAAACCGGCGGCGAATATGTTGTCGGGTCTGTACCTCCCCTTAGGAAACACATCCATTAGAGCCTTATAGACCTCTAGGTCTCTGTGCACTCCAAAGTCCTTAAGGAAGGGAAGGGCAGCCGTAATGAACTCCACATATCCCTGTCTTTTAATGTACTTATGATTCTCAAAGTTGTCCACCACTTGAAGGAACTGTTCTTTATGTCTGTCCGGAATCTCTTTGAACAGCCGTCCGGCGAGAGTCACGTCTTTGGTCTTCACTCCCCGTATTGCTTCCCCGGGTTTTGCTTTACCCCATAAATGCCGGTAAATTGTCTTCCGATTCAATGACTCAACGAATAAAAGTTTTTCTGAATTTTTATTTAAAATAATTTGATTTTCAAATGTATTGGTTTTGCAATAAAAGTGACGAAAAGGATGACAACAATCGCTGTTTGAATACAATTGCAATTCAATTAAATTATTTGCAGTACTTTTGGAGAAAATAAACTTATTTTGAGTCACATTTCGGGTTAATATTGAAAACATTTTTACAATATTTGACAACAAATTACAGCAATAATAGACCGGACTATCAGTTCTGCAGACCTTTAAACGAAAAAACCTAACAATTTGTGATAATTGCACACAAACTACGTTCAGTTCACTAAAAGGGAGTTTTGAAGAGACAATGATTGGTGTGTTTTGTCAAATGAAAACCTATTTCTAAACGCCTTTAAGTATCGCATAATTTATGGACAATTCATACAATACTTTAATAATTCAAATGTTTTGCTCTTTTGATCGCATATTAAATGTTTTGATAAAATTGTTTTGAAGTAAACATTTGTTTACAAATCCATAAAAATTAAATGCAATTAGAATTCAAATGCTTTGAGAATAACATTAAAAGTAATTAGTTTTCAATTAAATATATATTCATTGATCGCACACTAGATTTACATTCAGTGCTCAATACAAGTGTTGAAGTGAAACATGAATTTTGGAAAAATGCAAATAATTTTAATTTATTTAATAACAAAAGTTGTTTTATTGGTTTTGTGCCTTAATTTCATTCAATCCGATGTCATATTCAGTGAGTCAGTGGAGGGTTCGGTCGAATTCGGGAATTATAGCTACTATTCCTATAACGGAAACTATAAAATCCTTTTGGTTTTGACCACACATTCAGGCGATGCCGACCTCTATGTCTCCCAATCAGACACTAACGGACGGACTGTTAAACCAAAGTATGATTTGAGTGAACACGACCTCCAAAGCACGACCTGTGGTCAGGACGTCGTACACATAGACCAGGACTTCCGCCGACCCATAGGTATAGGAGTTTACGGACACCCGAGTCATGAAAGGAGTGAATTCACTCTCGACGTGATTGGAGTCGACTATTTCGATGACAACGACAGGAGTGATGGAAGTCTTTACATCAGTGAAGAAGAACTTGAGTTTTATGAGGAGTTCTTCGGACAACCCTATAGTGGATTGAATAAAGTGCCAAATGATAGACACAAAGCGGTTAAGAGTGACGACAAAAGCAATAGAAGAGCCGACAAAAGCCACGAAAGCCCTTCGGAAACCTGGGATTTCGTAATCAACTTATTGGCCAATATTCTGCACATTCTGTTGGAAACTATACTTTGAATTATTACAACTTTTTTAATCATAATATTTATTAAATTTGTTATACTTTTGTAAAAATGTCTTCAAAACGACAATAGAATTCTTATAATTATTAAAATTTAAATAAAATTGATTTTATATTACAATCGTTTAATTTAATTGT
The DNA here is from genome assembly GCA_034693365.1 of Liacarus xylariae. Lineage (NCBI taxonomy): Eukaryota > Metazoa > Arthropoda > Arachnida > Sarcoptiformes > Liacaridae > Liacarus > Liacarus xylariae. Next base: position 13,889 of record JAQFXN010001468.1, read on the forward strand.
TTTTGAATTATTTGGGATCAGATGACAGATAACAGAACTGAACGAAGTGGCCATAGCATAGCTGAATCTTATAATTAGAATAAATAGCAATTCTTTGGTAGCAATGAAATTCTGGTCATTTAATGTTCACTTTAATACCAATAGGGTCCGCTCTTTATCACTCCATTTTTATATCTTCCCGGAAGAAAGGAACTGGGAACTTCCCACTCCCAAATTCCCAAAAACAAAGAATATAAAAACATTAAAAACAATCAACATTTTATACTATTGAAAGGTAACGGAATCAATGAAACGATTGAGCTATGAATTACTGCTACAAACGATGCCATTTATCTACAAAAAAATCTAAATAATTTGTAAAATTTCGTTAAAAATAGTAAAATATTGGTCATATTCTTTGAGTTTCTGCTAAATTTTTTTGAAATATTATGAAAAAGTTAAAAATCTATTGATTTTTATGATTTCGTAATACCATCATGACCTTCCAAACCAAAATCGTCAAGAAAATAACGTGACAGTGCCTACTATATCCCATAATGTCTCAAAATAAAAAAATAGTATTCTCGGTTCAATAATATTACAAAATCAGCTACTTTTCATAATATGCTAAAAACATAAATATCTTTGCTAAACAATAGGTTAAGTAGAGATGCCCAATGGGAGTAGAGCCAAAATACCCCCTGTCTCCGAAAAATGATCAAAATACTCCCTTCTTGTGACGAAGAAAAAATAGGATCCCCCACTAGATAATTTGAGAAAACGGGGTCAAAGGCGCAGTTTTTGCAGAATATTCTGTATAGTTTTAGAAAATAAAAGAATTTTGTCAAATTTCTGCTAAATTTGGTCAAATTCTGTTAATTTCTTGCAGAAGTGTTCGAAATTCTATTAAATTACGTCATTTTTAATTAAATTCTGCAAGAATACAGTAGTTGAAAATACCCTCTACTATAACCCCTGTTATTTTGAGGCTCGTATTCAAGGGTAGATAATGAGGGGTATAGCGTAAATACCTCCTTGAGTCCGAGATTTTGAAAATATCCCCTCTGCGGCGCAAAAAGTCGTATTTTTATCTAGCGTTTTACTATGCATTTTTCATATTTTGAAAATTTTTATACTGTTTGGAAAAAGTTTCAAAATACCTCCCTAAAACCACTAACTAAGCCTACTCTGGCTACCACTGCTTTTATAAGTGACCTATACCCCCGATTTCGACTTCATTAGGCATTCCTAAGGTTATGGGATGACTAGAGCTAGGAAATATCGGGAGTAAAAACCTATCAAATCGGTCGGGAAATCGGGAGTTAAAAATGGCTTAAATCGGG
>JAQFXN010001469.1:0-15209 GCA_034693365.1 Liacarus xylariae
AAGTCTTATTCAAAATTCCAAACATTTAATTACATAATCATTCAAATCACAGCATTTTATTTATTTAGAAAAATATAATTTCAGATAGTTTTTCTTATTTATTATAAAAAATTTTATAAAAATATATAAAATTATTTAAATTTTTACGTTTTTTGTTATTACATAAACAATAGTTGTGTAGTAAAATCAATTAAATTATTCAATAGTTTCAAAAATTTCAATTAATTCTTTAAATTACTTGAAATTTGGAATAATTTAATTGATTTTCACAAATTTTTTGATTATTTGACTTTAGTTTAAAACACCGGACAATTGAAGACATCCCCCCTTTGAAAGCCATCACCATTTGGACCACAAAGAGGTGTCGTTAACACCATTAAACACATTATATTATAGTTATTCTGATTTTAGATATATTTTGATTTAATTAAATTTAATTATCATTTAATATCATTTGTCATTTATAGCTGCCTTATGTCGGGCTTTGTTTGCATTTTGCGATTGCAAACTAATTCAATAATTAATTTTTATTTTTCTTTTTTAAAACTTTTAAATAAAAGTTTTGATGAATTTTATGAATCGATGAGAACTTTGCATAAAATATGATTTTTAGTGTTTATAATGATATTCTGAGGAACTGTTGGTCGCACTTCAGAAATATGAAGCAAAATATATTTTCATATCAATTAAAACTCAGCTTTTTAAAATTGAAAATATTTATCAGTTATCAGATTTCGACTGGACTGGGCGTACATATGTGTGCGAATGTGTATTAAAAAATGAAAAGGTTTTGCTCAACAATAGAGTGCTGTCCAACTGTAGGTTAAAATGGGTTGTTATAAAAGAGACTTAAAGAGTATTATTAGGCACTTATGTTGCTATTTGTGAAGAATGCCATATAAGGTATATTTGAATAATAATTTGATTGTGCTTTCAATTATTCTGTACTAAAGCACCTAAAGAGCGCACAGAAGGCCAAACTTAATTAAGAACATCTGAAAAGCTCTTCAATGATGTTGAATCAGAATTTGCTTAATTAATGTTTGTTGGGATGAGTCCCTCGAAACCCATTATAAGATATTTAATTAATATTATGTTAAGTATATTCAACTCTTCACTTACATAAGCAAGAATACATATACTTTAACTTACTATACATAGTATTCTTACTTATAGTACAAACAAAGCTGAATATTTGTATATTGTATTCACAATTGTTTCCTAATATTTATATGGCTTTATTCGCTTATAATTTAATTAAATAATTAATAGGCAGTATTGTTTAGCACTTCTACCCCTAACAACCTTAACCTCATTTCATATGTCAACACAAAGAGGCTGTATCTCAAGGAGTGTATTCGACAAAAGAGCAGTCAAAACTAAGCAATTACATTTATATATGGAATAATAAAAATAAAAACTTATTTTTTTATACATAAGAATGACTGCTATTCTGTATTTAACTACTCTTTAAAATATGACAGTCTCTACAGACATATAAACAATAATATAAAAAAAATCACAGTTAAAGCCTATAGGAGTTTAACTTATATTTAAATTTATGAGATTTTAAAATATTCCAAATGTATCGCAGGTCTAATTTACACAAACGATAGAACATTTTTAAACACCTAATGCCTTAAGAGTCACATAAAATAAAATATAAGCCGAGAGATCCCTTTGCAAGACTTGATTTGGTTATTGGCGATCAAAACGTTTTGAGAAATTAATTAAATGAACTAAATATCAACAAAAGAAGAAAACAACTGACATATCGTTTGAAAATGAATGCAAAGCTAAGACTTGTTCAGTTGGATTGTGTCTACGATGGGCTTGTGATGAGTCGGTTCGTACAGAAGCTGAGATACCATTTAGTTATGAAATTTAAATATTAGTGAAATTGTTATAAATAATCAGAGAAAAGGAGACAAACAATGATTTGTATAAATGGATCTCCGCTTCTCTACGAACTTTGCATAATATAATGATTTTATGAATATTTCTTTACATTTGAATTTCAAAATATAAATTATGAGATAAGACTAATCCCTACTATAGGCTCGATTGGAATATGGCCCAGAATATATGGAACTGGCGGCAGTACTGGCGCCTTTCCTTCTTCTCCTTCGCTGTAGAATACAGGCCACTAGAAGTATGACAGCAAGCATAAGGAGCAGACTGGCTATGGCCACTCCAATGGCGAATTTGCGCATTGATATACAAAACTCTTCGTCTACTATCGAATGTTTTGTTGCCGACTCTTCAGCTTTAAAATCAATTAACGTTTAGTTTTATTTTTTAGATTTCTCTCAGTTTTGCTATTAATCTTCAAACTCAGACTGACCTTCACTTTCCTCCTCTTCGTTATCGTTTACATAAAGTCCTGAATAGACTTCAATACTAAGATCTCTGACATCATCTCTACGCACGTCAGCTATAGAGCCGTCTTCTATCAGATCATTGGTATCCCTTCTCTCACGACGTCTGAAATTACGTCCATTTTTATCGCAATCCGGCGGCTGTGGTATCAAAGAACACATGGATTTTAATTAAAGGGAAATTAATGATCGAATCATTGAAGCAAACGTACCACATCTTCACAGCCTCCGCCCTCTTTAAGGCACAGTCTGACATTGCACTGGTAGTAAACCGATGAAGTATATGGAAATTTATGCGCATGAAAGGCAACGACAGCACGAGTTAAGTTCTGGGTGTAGTCGAACGGACCCATTATCTCCTCATCGACCGGACAACTGAAGTGTATATAAATAAAAAAAATTATTTCATTTTTACTCATTTCTGATTTATATTAAATAAAATTTCTAAAAATAAGATATTTTTTCGTATATTTGATTGATTATCACACTTACCCGTCATCATTAATAAGTGGCTGTTCCCCCCAATTTAATCCGTCCCGAACGAGGCAATTGGTTACTTTCATACCATAGATATCTGTAAATCAATTTCAAAAATATTGTCTCATTTTTCAAATGTCTCCAAACAAGAAAATGTTTCGAAAGAAATATTTATTCATGAATTGGAGTAATAGGCAGAGAGGCAGAGGTGAGGCAGAAGCATATGAGCATATGAGCATATGAGCATATGAGCATATGAGCATATGAGCATATGAGCATATGAGCATGCATACCCTGGTAATCAATTGCGATGGCCAGTGTGAGTCTGTCTCCGATCTTGACATTTTCAGCCACAATCTCATTGGTCGTGTCGGCCACAAATATCTTCATCGAACACGAGGGCATTGGTGCCGTTGCCATAACGGGTGTTGTGCCAATCATACTGTAGTGGTTTGAAAGAGTGATAATAATTAAAAATTCATTTGAATTCATTCGTTGTTTAATTAGTTGAAGGAAATGCGGCTTTTATTAATTCATTGTCGACAATGAATTGAAATACATATAATTATAAATAAATCAAACAATTGACTCAATTTTAGTTCACACCTACACTACACTCCATTCGCTTTCAATTTAATAACTTTTTTATTTGGGATAAACCTTGAATTGCAATTATTTTTTTCAGTAAGAGATGAATTACAATGAATGAAAACCCGAATATTATTATAATTTTGAATTCATTTTCTTATATACTTTAATGCTGTCAATCAAATTCACTTCAAATCTTGTTTTCTTTTTATTTTATTTATCATATTATGTATGGCTTGACTCGAAAGATAGCTTATAATTCGGTCTTAACATTGAGGAGTGACTCACTTCAAACTCAAAGACATAATGTATCAAAAAATAGATAAAAATTAGTTTTGAAAAGTAAGAGTAAGTTATTCTGTAGTCAAACATGACATTTGCACAGCTCTTCTCTGTCTCTGTCTTCTCTTCTTTTAAATGACAACTCGATTTGATTATTTTTGTGTCAGGACTTGTGCTATTGAACATTACATACTCTTAGTGTATGTATTCTTTGTGATTCTTTGAGACAAGAATTACAAGAGTGTCACACAAGAACATCTAATATACATTGTATGATATGTCGCTTATGTTTATCTCAATAGCTTTGGGCTGTTTGTTAACAAACTTTTATTTAAGATTTGTAAAGTGAATGTTGTAGTAATTTGAATGCGAATCCGTTCCGCTCTTTAATTCTGAATGATATGACATTGAGATTCATAATTCAAGGTAACTCTGCTTTCAATTTTCCTATTGTTTGTCTTTTTCATTCATTATCAAATCCTTTGCTTTAATCCCAGACTAACAAATGTAATAATAAAGTTTGAAATGACAATAATTTTTTTCTTTTATTTGTGATTTTCAATATTATTATAATATTAATGATAGGCATTGGTTGAATAGTTTTCCCGATAGGCAGTCGTCATAACTAGCGATAAGCGAACGAAGAACTGTCCGATTCATAAACATTACTTAGTATTTCGTTTGTAATTCAATCAATTGATTCAATTACACAAACTTCTGTCTTTGCGTTTTGAGAAACGAAATGCAATACAATTGCATTCATCCATGCGTTGCAATAAAAGGTGATGTCTTTTGTTGTTAAGGGCTTTAGGTATTGGATATTTCGAGTTTTCATCTATGAAACTATGAAATGGGCCTCAAAAGCAATGAGCAAAATATGAAGGATCGGACAAAAAGTTCAAACGTAGAGGAGAGGGAGGGAGGGCGAGGAGAGAGAGAGAGAGAGAGAGAGAGAGAGAGAGAGAGAGTCGGATGAGAAAAGCGAAGAGAAGGCGAATTACGATTTTGTTGCACGCATTCACTCAAAACATTTTCTAATGATTGGAATTACATTTGAAGTCGTTATGCCAGCGCCTGAGTTAATGGCGACCTTGAGTGGGGTTCGATAAACATCCTTGCGATCCCCTATTGAATACTTTGATATCCCCTCTTGATTTCAGTGACTTTTCAAATCTCTTTCTAACCCAACATTCCATTAAATAGAGTTCACTGCCATCACAACCACTGCCATCGTCTGTCTCTCAAATCAATACAAAGTTATTCAAAAGTTTTTCATATTAATCTAAATTTTGATTTGACAAATGATAAACAGATTCGCTTACAATGAAAACTTATTTTTCGGACACAATATAAATATACACATGTATATATTTGTTGGAAATTATATGAAAAAGTTAACAAATATTTGAAAAACTGGAAAATTGAGACACTTTTGATGGCTCAGAATGATTGGTCTCTTTCACCATAAAAGAGTTGAACAGTTATTATATCTATACATTAACTTATGTCTACATTTTGTTTAAAACAGCAAAAAATAAGAATTTCTCGCTGTTTTAAGACATTATTGATAAGTTTTCTGAACTTTATTTATCGGTATTTTTTTAAACTTTTTTAATTAATATTTATATATTAGGATCGCTGTTCAGGAAAGTTAAGTAGTAATGCATTTAAATGAATGACAATTTTGAAAATAATAATTACGAATAACTATTAAGAAAAGAGAAAGATATAAATACATTAATAGTAAAGGAAAATGTAATGAAATGCTTAAATCACGAAGTATTAGATGTATTAGATGTATAAGAATGAGTCACGAAGAATATGAAATAAATGTTGAATAATTCATTTGCATTGAGACAACACTATCTGATTCTCAAGTAATTTGTAAGTGTTTTTATACCATTTAATGACAATTTCCCCAACCATTTAGCTGTTCTCTAAATTGCATGAAATAAATAATATTTCTGTTGTGATAACTTATTTTCGCCTTATATTCACAATAAGTTATCTTTATTTTAATATATTTTATATTCTCTGTCTCTGAATCTATAAATAAGTTGATTTGAAGATTAGTTCAAAAGAGGCTCTAAATTATAAGATTTGCACATATTTTAGTAGAGCTGTTGTATAATAGCGTTCTTGGAATTCCAGATAAAAATAATGACTAATTTCAAAGGTTCGGATGGGGTGTCACTTTCACTCTGAGCTTTCACCTAAAATATATGTTCCCTTCTTTAAACATAGTTTTCATTTTTAAAAAACATTTGTTTGAATTTTTCATGAGGGGCTAAGACTAATGATTAGATATTATAAAAATGTCTGCGTTTGATCTTTTTTTGATCTTCACTGTAGACTAAATGGGAAAAATAGATTTCGTTGATTAATGAATCCGATAAAGGCTGGATAGATGAGATAATGTTGAGATAAGAGCAAAGATTTACTAATGGCTTATACACTCGCAATGCTTATCAATTAAAAAGTGAGAATTATTAGCAATTGATATCCGGATCTTAGAGAAAAGGTGTGAATAATTCAAAATAAATCATAAAAAAATCAATTTTAGTCCTAAAATTTATGAGCAAGAAGATTATAAATAATAATCACCTTTTAATCGGGTTATATAATCATTATATGAATTTTATCCATAAATTTTAAATTATAGGATAAATTAGTTTTAAAAATATATTTCATAAAACAGTTAACAAGTTTTTATTCATATATTTCAAAATAAGTTATTAGACAGGGATGGAAAGACATGCTTCAATTCAGTTTGTCGTAAATAGAAGTTACAGTACAGTACTGTATGTGCATTTATAAAGAAGGTATTTTTGAAAGACATACTTAGTTTAGGTTAGTTTAGAAATAAATAAAATATTTGTTTCGGTTATTGATTTATTAGATCTAAATAATGATGAGGTCTTCTGGAAAATAGAATTCCGGAAATTTTCTGCAGAAAAAGTTGAGTCGAATTCAATTATTTTGTTGAATAAATATTTATTGCTTTCACTTAAACTGTCCTAAACTTGAAATATTAGACAATTTTATGCTTTTATAAAATATGTCGAAACAAGGAGTCATTGCTCTATTGCTCTAATGCTCTGTCAGTTGAAGGAAGACTCGGTTTCTTAAGATTGCACACATACACAGGTCTTTAATATCAAGAATTAATGGCAGAGAAAAGCAGAGATATTAAGTCGGAATCATATCATATCTTAAACATGAGATCATAAGTAGATTTGTAGTCAAGAATTGTTTTGTTGTGATTTCAGAAGTCGTGAGCATTTGATTTGGTTTATAGTATAGAATTCAATAAACATATCATTAAATATAATGTTATTTTCGTCGTTCTCTAAAAAATTATATATTTTATTATTTTTGGTCATTGAATCAAAGAATCGAATTTCAATTTATTACATTCGGAGCTCAAACACTGATATTATGGACTTTCAATAGATAAGTAGATATTGAATAGAGAGTGAACTGGCTTTACATGAAGTCTCAGAACACAATATATTACATAATATATACGACACCTGCGAATTGCGAATTCACACAAAAGCAATTTAAAGCCATTTAGAAGGTCTTTCACTCTTTGACAGCCAGAGGTCAAGTTGTGATAAGCATTGGTCAGGTCTGCCTGCCATTCGACTATTTGAGTGATTCTTATTGCTTTGCAATTCAGAGAACTGGTGGTGGAGTTATATAATGGGTTTGTGTGAAATTCGCATGTCTTCTACACATTATATAGTAGAAGCATAAGTACTGTAGTGAAGAAAATAGAGAAGAAATGTAATGCAAATAACTTTTGTTTGTTGTGAGTTAGGGATAACCAAAGTCTCAAATTCAAGGGGTATATGACCAGGGTTTCTCAATTTTTATCGAAAGCTTGAATAAATCCAAATGGAAAACATCGTAAAACATATTAAAATTTACCCAAAATTAAGGAAATATAGTATAAACTAATGACAAACAATGTATAATGTTTGCAATTTTATGACCAATGATGGTTTGTCTATAATATCACTGATGGCCATCTCTATTATTAGTGTTTATCGTATGTTCTCTTTTCTCATCTCTTAAAATGTCAATTATTTGATTGCCTAAAGCGGTGCCATTAAATCAATGTTTATTTACCTCACATTGAATCCGTTGGAAATTCTCTTTTCTCTGGTTTGATATCTGCATCTGATGTGATAACCTCTTCCCTGGTTAGTCACAAGTCGTCGGTGGGGTTGGACTACAACTGTATTGAAATACTCCACTCCATCATCCTTTAATAAGAAAGTTTGAAATCACAATAAATGTTCTGCTCTTGAAATATGTTTTATTCTATTCATTAGGAATACAACGCAAACAAAAGTAAAGTAATTATCATTTGTGTGCATCGCATGTCTCTCAACATTAAACACAATGACTCCTGAGTTATGTTTAGAGCCTTTTTTGTGAATTTGCAAATAATGTAAAGAGATATGTGAGCACATGAATGGCGGGGTATAAGACACTTAAAGGTATTCGATAATGAACTTTAAAGACAAGTCATAGCAGACTTACCACATCAGTGCTCATTGTATTGCAGGAACGCAACGGCAACTTATAGCTGATGTTGGCCGCGGACCTGTACTCAACCATACACGAAGAGTTCTTCGATAATCCTTTCGGATATATCATTCCATTGAAAGAATTGGGTGCACTCAGTGTCACCAATATATCATTGCTATTGCATTCTATGTGTACATCAGATACTAGGCTTTCACAGGAGATGACGTTCAACGAGACGATAGTCTAATGAGAAATAGAAAAAATAAATTCTATTAATTTGTTTGCAATAATTTATTTTCTTTATTTTTAAACTAAAGTAAATTCGATTAATTAATAATACTCTCAATAAGTCTTTTAAAATTCCTTAAAGAGAAGAAATATTAAATTTATTGATCAAGTTTTTCAAGAACTGCTTCAAACAAAAATCAAAGTTTTCTGTTTTCTTATCTAAACTTTCAACACGAAAGGGGAACTCTTTGATGAAGTTCTCACAAACAGAGAAATGAAAGACTCGTTTTGTTCTGAGCACTAGTTTTGTAGACATCAAACAACTCTACAGTTTTGCAATAAAAAATCTTGAGATTACTAGTAATCGCTCTAATTTACACAATTAATCTTCACTTATTTTTTAGATTTTAATTACATTTCTGATTTGGTGTTATTAAGTAAATTAGGCATGGTCAATTGGGGTGTACAAAATATCCTCTGTAAGAAAAATGAAATCTTCACTAAAATCGACAAAATGTGTCCAAAAACCGGCTTTCGACCAAATAATTAACCATTTTCAATGTTCAAACTTCGTCTATTTAAGTATATAAAGCAGCAATAGTTGAATAACTTCATGAGAGTATTAACGGGATTTCAAATTTATTGAGAAAAGAATCGTATTATTTGTTAAATAATAAAAGTTAATTCTTCTCAAGTGAAATTTTTCAATACGGTTGTAAATCAGAGATGGACAAAGGTAAAAATTCCAGGGGTATTTGTTTCTGCGAGATGTCAGAGGGTATTCTGAGCGATTGATGATTCTGCACTGGGGGAGAGGGAGTACCTTGGTGCAAACGAATTATAATCTCTTTTTCTTCCAAAACAGAGATAAAAATTACAAGAATTGTCAGATGTTTTGATATTCAGATATTCCAAATTAGACCTGATATCTGATTTATTGATGTTCTCCACTCGCCGTATACATGTCGAGAAAATTCAAGCATTGCTATTTTAGATTTCTTAAATATCAAAATATGTAACAATATGCACAGTATTTCTCCACTTTCTTTGTCAAATACGTGTAGGTTCTCTCTAAACTCGTGTTAATTATAACAATCAAAAGTTTACATTTCTCACTCTAACTGTATGTGAAAATTAACTGAAAAACTTTAAACATTTAAAACAGATAAAAAAGTTCAAAATATGGGCTAAAACGGGATGTTTAGGTCTTTGTATAAAAATTATCTGAGATTCGGAAACTTGATTTAGAAGTCCAAATGATTTCTTTCGGATCATAAATTAGATATATTGTAAGTTATATTAATTTAAATTAAGTGCTATTTTTCAAATTATGAGATTGAGGTCTTTCACGACTTCTCTGTCCTCCGTTATTAAATGAAAGGTGTGGTTTTGGCAATTTCTCTTATGTAAATTTTATTGCGAACCCCCTATAATAAAATTCATTTCTTTTTTCTAAATTCCTTTTTTTCAGGGATAGTATAATATATTTGAACTTTGAAAACAAAACAACAAAAAACACAGAAAACACTGCTTTGGGAGACAAAACCAAATAAATTTCAATTAATTTGATTCTGTATTGAGAAACGAAAATCTTAGTGAAAGCCATACTATTAAACACTAATATTAACATTGATTTGTTAACTAAATAGCATTAAATTTTTGAATATTGATTATATTGTTATTGTGTATCGTAAGAAAAGGGGAGAGTTGCTCATCAACTTTGATGATGACGTGATTTAAATGTTTAATAAATTTTCAATTTGTTGTTGCTTAGGGTTATTGCACTCTTCTCTTCATCTTTTTCTGATGATCTTTAAATTGGCACTAATGTAGACTCGAAATTGAATTTTTCTAATTTTTCTCAATATTTTTTTAGCACAAGGCCAACACTACTAATTTATCAAAGACGAGGAGTCGAACTCTAAAAAAATTAGAACTGCTTTATAATATATGACATCTTATAAGTTGATAGTTGTGAGCAGTTTTAAAAAACTAATTCTTATATTTTTGGGCAAAATTATATGTCGACAAGACTTGGGATTCACTGATAATTCCAGTAAAATCTATCTGAAAATCTCGACATAAACAGCAACTCATAAACCAGTTTAGAGACATTTCCTGTCTAATTGCCAGATGAAGAATACATGGAATACATTGGAGAGGTATAAGAGATATAAGAGATGAGTATAGGATTGCTCACACGCTAACCAAACATACGTAACTATTATGAGTACTATCTTCTGAGACTCATTAGGAATCACTTGATTAATCTTTAATGAGATATGACTTCGATTCAGACGCCTCTCAAACGGGAAAAGAGTAAACTTCACTTCGGAGTCGAAATTAAGAAAAAATAAATTATTCTTAACAGGACTTGTATTCAAATAGTTTTCTTTTCCTGTTTCGAAAGATTTCACTTGAATTTAAATTTAGTTTCACAGGGATTCGAGTGAAGCACCAGAAGTGCATATCTTTTCTCACTGGCATTGACAATGAAATGAAGACTAAATGAGAAATTGAATACTTTTGTACATTTGAACTAATGCTTAGCCATAGCTATGAGTTGTGCGAAAAAATTATTCACTCAATTGTCTGCACATTCATTCACTTCCATTCATTGGCTGCCATTACTAGCTTTCACTCACATTTACTACCTGTGCTTCCCATCACTTCCTCAATTATCATCAGTTTCTCTAACTTTTGTCAAATAACTGTTTAGTTTGAGAAATTGATAGCGAATATACTGAATATAAATGTCCTCCTCTTTTGATAGGAGTTGAATGTATAATAAAATGTCAAACCAGTTGTTCTTTCACTTCAATTATTATGACAAACAAATAACTATTTCTTTTATTTCTGGTTTATATTTGATGTTCACTTCAGATATGAGAGCAATGTTTCTATAAGTTTATATTTAGAGAATCAAACATTAAATATGCATTAATTCGATTCTAATGTTTATTTTCCGCATATTTTTCGGTAAATAATTTGAGGCGTGATATTAGCCCTCATAAAGACCTACGCCTACAATCAAATCATTTAGAGTTATAACCGATCGTTAAATCAGACTTTCTACTAACGGTTCCAAACGGACCGAAACACCCATTTAATTCCTAAGGCAAATAAGTTATAATGTTTAATCTGCTAACAAATTACCCTTTCTATCACTCCTTCGCCAACATTCCCATCTATGGCTTCAAGTACTGAATGCCTACGCAATACATATAGTTATCAAACAGAAGATATCAACTTTACCTTACATTCCCTTATATTACTTTACACTACCATAACATACCATACATGCATACATTATCCTTGTTATTCGTTTTTATACTGTGCCCTCTTTCCATTTTAATAATTTAGTGAATACTAAACCAACACTTACTAAAATTCTCTCTCTCTCTCTCTCCCCTCTTGTAGTCCTTCACACTTTTAAGTTATAATATTTGTTATATCTTTTATAAAAAATGTTTTAAGACTTTTTTATTTAAAAAATACTATTAAATATATTCCAAATCATTTGAATCAAAAACGAAAGGCGCAATCAATACTATACATGTATTTAAAACAAAATTAATATTCAAAGTCATTAAATAAAATCCATTGGAAAATATATTAATGAAAATTATATGCTATTAACTAAAATAATTTCCAATTAAGAAACAATGACTACATTTATTGGAGTTAAGGTTTTTGCTATTCTTAAGCTAATCGGAAGAACAATAACGAATAATTTAATGAACAGAGTTTTAATATTTGTAAAAACATTTAATCAGATTTTCCTTTTGTTTTCGTGACATGTTTTGAGATTTTACGCAACTTTGCATCACAAGTAAAAACTAGTCTTAGTCTTACTCTTATTAACTGCATCTGTCATTCATTCAAACTGAGTCTTAGTCTACACAACATTATTGGCAAAATTGCTTTTTATTGAATGCCTTAAAAGGCAAACACTGGCCTCATATTAAACGCAACTTAAAAATACGTTAATAATAATTCTTTAACCAATTTATTGTTACAGAGATTTAGAATTCATAACAGGAACCGAACCAACAATATAACAATCAATTATGGCTTTCTCTCAAAACTAGATTTTCAGTTGAAATCAACTCAACTCTTACTGCAAGTCAATTGGTTTTATGTTAGTATTTAAATATATTCTCTAATATCCAGGTAGTGTTCAATAGCTAAGTCAGGATAAGGTAGGGTATCTGAAGTTGGAATTAGATATTGATTAATAAGACTTACCCAAAGTAGAAATAAGTTGACAAAAATAAAAGGCTCCATTTATTTATAATGAACTACATTTATTTCATTTCTTCAAATGTTCTGAACAACTTTTGCAGACCAACAAACAATACAAACTAAAGTAATTGTTGTTTGATTCACATCTGCCGTTCGGAAAGTGAGGAGCGATGCACTGAGACTCGACTCCACTCGACTCCCACCAAAACCAACAGATAGTAAGCCTTATTTTCTTTGCTCCGCCTTATAAAACAAGTTTCTCTGGTATGACCTCAAAAGTATTCACCCCTAACAAGGTTTGCAACCAAATAATAATAATCCCTATTCGCCGGTCAAACAGTTTTGGTTATTAAGAAGAGAATAGAATTTATTGTATGTGTGATATAAAAAATTGGCGGCAAATGGACAGACATTAACCAGATTTTGGCGTGTGATTTGAGCTCATAATGAGAAACACTTGTACTGCAAATATATATAATTTTGAAATTATTAGACTTTCTTTTTGAAGAAGTTTAAAATAAAAGATTTTACTGTATATTCCATTCAGACTTTATTGATATAAATCGGATAATCTTATCAAAAGTTATTCCGTTTTTCAAATAATGTATATATATTTTGATGCTTTGACTGAAATCAATGATACATAAAATAACTTTTCAAGAATTTTGAATTTTGATGTAAACGCATATAAACCTTTAAAAAATTACTGTTATTTTGTTTTACTTCTTTTGAGTATCATTTATGAAAATTTCTCTCTAAGTATAAGATCACGAAATCTAAAATTTTATTTTCTTAAACTATTCAAAGGCTTTATTCATTTGACCGAATATTTTATTCTTGGAATCGTTGAACAATTTTTAGGATTAAATTTTTTTTAGTAAAACTCATAAATACTTTCTCTTTTCGGTGGGTATTAAATGATATCTAAAGACATTTAATGTGGATTAAAGTTTAATTTCGTTTTTTAATAGATATAAAAACATTTATTTCAGAATTTTCTATCTTTTTTTTGTATATGAAATTCAATAAAACACTTTGAAAGAGAATTTGGTCATACCTTTGACTTTTATGTGAATGCTTTAGAAAGTAATATAATATTTCAACTTATATAAGAGTAAATCTTAAAGTTATTCAACAAAAAATCAATAAAGTTCTTAAAAACCAGTTTCATATAAATTAGAATATTGTATGCATTTATATATAAATTCTATCACTTGTGAAATGTTTTTGGCTTTGAATTTAAATAACTTTCAATACTTAGAGATCTGAATGTTTGAGTTGAGTTTTGATAATGAATTCAGGTTACTGTCAAATATTTCTGATTTTCTGGTAATTCCCTTTACGTAAGACATCTAAAAAAATTGAATATATATGAAGTTATCTCTAAATAAATTTTAAAACATTTCTTTGATTTGTTTTATACATTAAATGTCTTTTGATAAAAGTTTTAAAAATATCTAAATTTATATAAATTTCTTAAATAAAACAAAAATTAACATAAAGTGGTATTTTGTTTTAATCTTTCGTTCGTCTATTAGGATGTGTCAAAGGTATTATTATCTTTAAATCAAAATTAATTTCTACAATTAAAAATGAGTTTATGTCAAATACTTTAATGACTTAATTCTATCAAATGAGCTTGGAATTATACAAGACCAAAAACAATCAATCTAGGTACATTCTATCAATTATTTAAAAAATTTCAAAATTAAGAGAAGGAATTTTTGCAAAAAAACTACAATTTCTAAATTCTTGCCAAAGATTAAGAGAAAATTACTAATCTAAGAAATCAAGAGTGAATTTACACTGATTATACTTGGATCAGGGTTGCTTTCGATGTCCCATTAATATAAGATTTCATAAGTAATTTGTTTATATATTATTTATTATACATAACAAAAATAACAAAACATTTGTTCTCTTCGACTAAAACAAGAATAAATCTAAAGACAATTATAGTATTTATTATGTAATTTCAATTTTGCTTTCAATTATATCTATGGCTACAGTCGGCAAATGTTATCTATGGTTTCAGGTTTTAAATTATCAAATATAGATAAATGACTACTACAAAGTACTTTGTAACTGATCAATTTATTCAGGATTTTTTTTTTTTTGAAAATAACTTAACTGATAAGAAGAGCTCTTCCGGATTTACTTCAGTGAGGTTTTAAACTTTAAAATTCAGAGATGCGAAAAAGATAATTGCTAAAATATTTGCAGAATGGATATAGAAGATATCGATATGATTAAATAACTAAATTTTACTTGACTTTTTCTTAATTTAAAAGTCAACAGTAATATGTTATGAATATAATGAAATGAAAATATAGTTAACCAAATAAACCGCTCAAATCTGAAAAATCGCCAAACTATATAGAGAGGCCTTGTTATAAAAAAAAGTTTTATTCAAATAAAATAAACTTTGAAATGAATTTAGAAATATTAGTATAAAAGTAGAAAACTTATTAG
>JAQFXN010001470.1:0-15207 GCA_034693365.1 Liacarus xylariae
CTCTATGAATGACTAGATTTTAATATCACATTAAATATTGATTAGCTTAGATTAAATTCAGTTGAATTTGAAATTTCTTTTGAGTTTTGATGTTTGACCGAATAATTTTAGAATAAATAAATGATTCATATTATATGAATTTAGAAATTTGCTAAAATATTCTTGTATTTTGTTTCCATTGATTACTATACAATATATTCTGAGGTTAAGTTATATTTTTAGCAATAATTTTAAAAAACATTTAATTACAATAAAAATACTAAATTATATACGTTTAAAAAATATTGTATAAGCATTTAATACGCGCATAAAAAAGTGTTCCTTTTATCAAAAAGACCACACCAATTTTTTCTTTTGATCGACAGTTCAGTGATTGTAAATATCATAAGAAAGATTGTGTAAAGATAAAACTTATGTTAAAAATATGATACAGTCCTTGAAAGTAAATAATAATTAACATCAAAACCGTTTAACAATATTATTTATTTTAATTACTCAATTAAATTGACGGATACATTCTGTAAATTTAGCAATATTATTTATTAATATAGAATTTAAGAATTTCCATTATTATATTATATAAATGTTGATCACTTGTCATTGACTCATATCATCTTATATGACAGTACACATTATTGAACTATATGACAGTCTGTCATTGACAGATTAAAGGCAGCTTTACTTAGATGTCATGCAATTAGTACGCACGCAAAAAATCCATCCTCACCCTCCCCCAAATACACAATCATATTCTCAAACATTGTCTATTGATAAGTACGTACGATTTTTCAGCTGACCTCCCATCCCCCAATAAGAGTAAAAATTTTGATTATTCTTAATTTAGCCAATATACTAATTAAATACATGTTTTCGGGTACTGCAGAGGGTTTAGTTGAGATGCAGAGAATGGTGGTTGCAGCGTAGATTCCTCATTTGTATAGTACGTACCAGACATCTAGATTTTTTACCCTCTAAAAGTTTTAAATAATTAGAAAACGTTATTTATTTTAATTTATCACTTTTATATAGTATGAAATATTAATATAAATCGCTATTTAAAAACAATATTATTTACCCCTAATCTAGAAATTGGAGTTTAATCCTTGAGTTGAATTAAATTAGAGTTGTATTATTGAATTTTTGTTAATTTATAAAAGGTTCATCCTTTACTTTACACTTTAAATGAAACTATTGTTCCACTTATTATTCAATTAATCCTTTTAAGCCTCATCTTTAGTTATAAACAGTACTATAGTATATGAAACAAGTCACTTTCTAATGTTGCTTTTTTTGACGCTTATAAAGTATTACTGTATTTATATAATTTTGTGGTACGGGTAGCACAAAATCTAGATGTCTGGTACGTACTATTTTTCTTAGTCTATATGTCATGCACTTTAACTTAACCCCCTTCCCTAGACGCATGGGTACTAATTGTAGGGCGCCCTAGTATGGTTATGGTAAATAATTTATTTGAAATAGAAATCAAAATTTATTCTATCCATCCTCATTTAAATTTAATTCATATTTGGCAATATGAAATGACATATCCATCCCAGCGAATCTATAGGGAATTTAACAAAGAATTCTAATTTAATATTAGACTATCTTTAAATATAAGTTTTTGTTACAATTATCATCATTTTGACAATTAACTTATTTTTATTATTAATAATTGCACACAACTTAAATATAAATTGCACTAATTGTTCAAGTTGAATCAAACCAAACTTATTGTGCAAAATAATTAATTAATAATTAAACCACTCATGCAAACTGACTGAAACACTATAGTTTAAGATCTATAAAAATTATAGCAAGAAATAATTAAAGTTCAGAAATGATTTAGTAATTGTGCAAATGATTAAATTATAATTGAATACTTGATTAAATATTGCTCATATTGATCATCCGTTCATGCTAACTATATCAGCTCTCAATTTATATGGTAAACAACACATTATCATTCTTTAGATAGTATGATACTTATTTCTTTTGGCAATTTCCTTTTAGAATTTTTAAATTGTTAAATTATTAATTTGTTTAATACTGCTAAATGTTGTCAAATATACGTGTGCTATAAAAGAGGAAATAATCATAATCATAAAAGAAATTCAAAATATTAAACCAAAACAACAATGATATGAATGAAATGTCTCAGAATAGAAAAAATAAGCTAAATTAAATTAAACACAGCTTAATAATTAAATTATTACTACAATATTTAGACAGAAAATTTAATTTTATTAAAACATTAACTATAAAAAAATAAAACCAAATGAAAATTAATGAAAATTTTATGAATTGGTCTTCAAATGAAATATTTTTAAAATTATTGAATAACTGAGAAAATCTTAACGATTTATAAATTATAATTAACAGGAGATCTATTGAATTGGAATACAAACACAACTGTAAGGGAATTCAAAGATATGTTACACAAGTATTTGTTGGCCAGAGATATGAATCTCGTGGATCAGTTCGGCGTATTAACCAATCAGAACTGGAATTTTCACAATTCCTTCTTTTTTTCCACGACAGTGATCACAACCATAGGTTACGGCCATTTCTTGCCCTCAACCACAGCCGGAAAGATATTCTGTTTACTCTATGCACTGTTCGGTATACCTATGACTGGCGTATTGTTGGGTGCGATCGGAGGTCTCTTCAATCGGTGTTTTATGATTAGAATAAAACAAATCCGAAAGAAATATAACAACGATTTGAACGCAAAGACAGTGTTTCTATATCTGGAAACTGCAGTTCTGTTTTTCATTCCCTGGTTTATAGTATTCTTAATCATTCCGTCCCTAATATTTGTAGTGATAGAGCGCTGGTCTTTCCTCGAAAGCTTTTACTATTCATTTATCACTTTGACAACCATTGGTTTTGGCGATTATGTTGCGGGTAATCAACAATTCAACACAACTTTGTGAATGTTTTTTGTTTCTATAACTAACCAGTGATTGATGTCTAACGCAGGCAATTATGACGGACAGACATGGATTGTGATCTACAAATTGATGGTTGTCTTGTGGATCATATTTGGTTTGTCCTATTTATCCATGATATTAAACTTCATTGGAAGGGGATATAAGAAAGTAGAGCACAGCGAAGTCATGCATTCCATGCACTCCTCCTTTGCACACATCACTCATATATCGGAGCCCTTTCTTCACCGAACAAAAACAAAAACTAACGTTGAATTTAGTGAAGAATACGAACCACACAAAGGAAGCGGAGACGAAGCCATCACTTTCACGGCTTCGGACGACAGTTTAGAATTGAAAACTCACCACAAATCTCACCACAAATCAAATACTAGTGTTTTGCCATATATTACTTAACAAACCATTAAATCGGTGAAACATTATTAAAAAATAGCATTTAACACAATTAGAAATGATCAAGGTTAAAAAGTCAGGGGAGTATAGACTATCTTATTTTAATGAGGGACAAGAGCTATGAAAATTTCAATTCTCTTCAAACAAATTTGTCCCCAAATTCAAGAGGTCTACAAAATTGATTGCAAAGTAAGCCTATTCTCAAGAGTTTTGTCCTGTCCTGACCTGACCATAGCTAAATAAAATTATTAATATTATTCTTTAATATTTGTTCTTCAGTACGAGTTGAGGGAAAGATAAAAGAAACTTTTCTTCAAAATTAATAGGATAAATACGTGTTTCAGTACAATAGTCACATACAGTTAAACATTAAAACAATAATCTTGTAAACTTTATGAATAAAATAATTTATTTGACTAATATTTTTGCAAAATTATTTACTCAATGTTTAACTGTAGTCATCTGAAAGCAGAGTTTTTTTTTATAAAATTAAATCTTTCAGTTAACTTGATTTCTAGCGTCACATTTACATAAATTAGGATATTGCAATTATTTTATTATTAATTAATTGTTCAAGTGTCAATTATTGTTGTACCGTATAAAAGTATAATATTTATACTTATAGAAAATAATATTTATAGAAAGAATATTAAAAATTGTAAATTAGAAATTATTTATTTTCTAATTATAAGCAGAAGTAAATGAAGGATTTGTGAAATTATTAAAATAAAAAGTTCATTATTAATAAAATGCCCTAGTGTGAATTATTGGTTTTGTAAATTAGAAATTATAAAATAAAATACTTTTCTACTCAAGTGTAACCATAAGGTTATATTCCTGCGTTATTATTTTGGTATAGATCCTATTCGCCCAAATCCATTTCGCAACACATTTTTTATCCAGTTCGCAAAAACCCATTTCGCAAAGATATTATTTATTTAAAGGAAAGTATAATTTATGTACATATTTATACACAATTAATTATGAAACTAATCGAAATCCTATCGAATTTATCGATGCAGTCAGTTATCTATTCACATCAACTGAATAACTTAAATCTGTTATTAAAAATATTTAAAAATTATGTATTATTAAAAACATTTATAAGAAATTTATTATATTTCTAAATCATTTAATTTGTTTAATTATCTAATTTTTGAATAAAATTAAAAATTTTGAACAATTTTAAAAATCTATAGTTAATTTATACCAAAGGTCATAAGATATATAGAAATAAAATAAAAATACATTTTACAAATCAAAGATATTTTATCAGATTAACTGATCAAATTATCATTTTGTGGTTAAAATATCTTAAGATCACCATTAACTAATCCAATTATCATTTTATGGTCATTATATCCTTGATTTTTAAAATATATTTTTATTTTATTTCTATATATCTTACCCAACTTGGTTATGAATCCACAATATTTCCACATCTATAACGATAATGACATCACTGAGTGACGTAGGAGGGTGAGAGGCTAGAATGTTGACCATATACCTGTCCTGCCTCAAAATATTATACTCTTTTACTTTACATTTTATTTAAAAATATTTTGAGACTTATTTAGAAGTTTAAGTTTAAGAATAGATTTGTGTTAAGAATGCTTTAGTCATTTAGGGTAATAAAAGGGGAGAGGATCTCAAGACTGTCCGCTACACTAAGACTCAGGACTTACTGACAGACACTCTCTCTTTAGCCCTCACTCAGTGAACACTACATTTTGTAACTTTAGATTTTGTCTTTAAATAAAACTTGATTTGAATATAAGTTTTGATAATTATTTGTGTGAAAGAAGAGGTGAAACAAAAAGACTTTAAACAAAATCCTGACATTAAATTCGGCCCTTGACATTTGGTGTCAATTATTGGGGCTATTTTCGAAACTCATATTTGGTTCTCAACATTTGGTCATTGGTTGGCGAAACTGGTTTGCATTGTCTTAAGTATTGGTATTGATATCAACTGTAACGGTAGGACAACTGTTTGTATTTTTGAATATTTTGGTTTTTTGGATTTGAAAATGTTTGACTGAATACTGTTTGATATTCTGATTGTATTGAATAAATGCATGTATTTTAACTAAATTAATGGCTGAAGACTTTGAGAACAATTTAAGGAGTAGTCCTAATACTACTAACACTGATGAGAACAGTGCTTCTGTTGCTCTAATTAGTAATGCGATTGCCGATCGATTAGTGAGTTCGAGGCAGCACCATATTCAGTTATTTTCGGGTGCAAAGGGGGAATGTCCCATAAAGTTTATGAGAAACTTTGAGAGAGTCGCGAAAGCATTGAAATGGGACGGGCGACAAAAATGGACAAATTACCAAACTATTTGACTGATGATGGGAAGAATTCCACTATATTAATGTCGATTGTGCTCTAGACTCAGATGAGGAAGTGACAACTCATACTCAGGCAGTAAAGCCTCAAAATTGGGATGAATTGAAAGACAGATTGTTAGATCACTTCATGAGAGGGGACTATAAAAGTCATTTGAGCAGAGAACTAAGAAATAGGAAAAGTCTGAAAATGAAAGTATGATGGTATTCATAACTGCTATTCAAACACTTTCTAATTTGGATAGCAATATGTCATCTGAACTGGTAATTAGTTACTGTTTAGATGGAATGGAACCAGAAACAGCCGCACATATACAGTGTTTTAATCCGAGAGGTGTCAGTGAATTAATAATGTATGCAAAGAATGTAGAATTAGGAAATGAAAGGCTTAGAAAATCATTAGGGGAAACTTCTGGTACAAAACCGAAAAAGATTAATCACATAAAATGTGAAAATAATTCTGAAGATGAGAGTAAATCTGAGGAACAGAGTTCAGATCCTGTTTTGAATGCAGTCCTAAAATTAACTGAATCAGTGAATGTATTGAATATAAATAAAAGTAATGGTAAAAATAAGTTTCAGAAACAGAATAATGGGTTCAGAAATAATCAAAGAATTAATTATTTTAAGCGAAACAATAACTACAATAATAGAAATAATGCTGTGCCCAATTCAAACACTAATATAAATCAGAATTCAAACTTTGGCCAAAATTATAATAATTTTAGGCAAAACAGACAAAATTATGTAAGAAATAATGGAAATCAAAATAATAATAGATTTCGAAACAATATTCAGTGCTATAATTGTCTTCAATACGGTCCGTAGGGTAAATCGGTCCGTAAATCAAATGTGTATTGCAGCCAATGGGGCCAAAATTAATTATTAATTTATTTTAATTTTTAATTAAATATATATTGAGAATAATTTGTTCAATAATTTAGAAATTTAATAAATAAATATTAAGATTTAACCGAATTTAATTAAATTGCAATAATTTTGAAACAAACTTTAATGAAGCCAATAGTACAAAAAATAGAATGAGAACTAATAATGTTGTTATAAATACTAATTCTGCAAATAATAAAAATCTGATACAAATAAATGTTATAATAAATGGCTTAACATTCAAAGCATTAGTTGATTCAGGAGCAGGATTGACTTTATGGCGAAAATCAGTTGCAGATCAACTGAAACTAAGTTTGTTTCCTTATAGAGGACCTAATATTGAATCAGTGGATAAGACAGTAATTCATACATTTGGTCAAATTAATGTAAAAATGGTTCTGGAATCAGAGAATTTACATTCATTTGAAATTCCTGTAATAGTGGTGGAAAAACTTTCGGCAGATATTTTGTTAGGAAGAGATTCTTTAATGAAATTCAATATTAATATTAATTGCGCAAACAAAATAGTGACAATAAATAGACAGAAAATTAATTGCATTTTGACTTCAGTTAAAAATAATTATTTCGAAAATAAAAGTATTTCTTTTGCTAGTAAAAATGATTTGTGTTCAGAAAAGAATAAAGAGTTTGAATGCGATTGTAAAGACTGTAATAAAATTTGCGATTCAAGTGAAAATAGCGATCAGAAACAGATAAATGCAATAAATAGTAATCACTTTGAGCCCAATATTGAAAGCCATAAAAGTTCTAAAATGCTTTTGAATGAAAAGAAAGGACTTTTGCACTGTTTGAATGATTGCATTGTTGAGCCGAAAACAGTTTCGGTCATAAAAGTTGTTCCAAACAATTCTCAATCATTTGACAAAGCAATTTTGACATTCAGTAATGAATATCAGTATATGAAAAACGGTATTGTATTGCAGAATACAGTAACTAATGGCTCAAAAGACTGGATAAATATTTATGCTATAAATACTTCAAACAAAGTTAAAGCTCTTAAGAAGGGTGCAGTAATCGGTCTGTTAAAAGAAGAACAGATATTTAGTATAGATTCAAGTGAAGGATTTGAGTCAAAAATTAGTGAAATAGTAAGCTCTCAAATAAATACAGTAAACATCAATGAAAACTACAAAAGTAAAACTGAGTTTCAATTTAGCTATAATACTATTGAATTAAGTAGTGGATCCGTCATACCTAACAAGTGATCAAAAACATCAATTGAAACAATTACTCATAAAATATCCCAAACTCTTATTATTTAATGACTTAACTGTTGGGAAAATAAAGGGATACGAGTATAAATTAATTGTAAACCAGGACTGTAATCCTGTCCGACACAGTCCTGCGCGCACTTCATTCGAAAACATGAGAGTAATTTACAATAATAAAGCCTTCAAAGAGTAGTTGGAGTTCTCGCACATTATTAATGAGAAGGAAAGACGGCAGACCCAGACTATGTGTTGATTACAGAGATTTAAATCTATTAATTGACTCTGACTTCTATTCTGTTCCTGATATTCAAATGTGTTTAAGAACAGTCAGAAATGCTATATATATCACAAAACTTGATATGAATGACAGTTTTCATCAAATTCCATTGCATAAGGATTTATATAAATATACAGCTTTTGTCACTCCCATTGGCCGTTTCTATGAGTATAAGTTTGTACCCTATGGGACAAAAGTATCGACCGCTGCTTTCCAGCTCGCAATTAAACTCAAACCAGGGGTTAAAAACAGTTTAGCTGATTTTCTCAGTCGATATCCTAAAAATCATAAATTGTGTGACGAAATTAATATCACAATTAATGAATTGAGTGAATTTGAATCAAATAAAAATGCTATTAATTGTCTAATAATATGCAATTCTCAATATTTGTTAATTCTCGAACAATACCACGACAACAGTACTAGTGCTCATTTATGTGTCAAAAGAACAATTGCAAAATTAAATGAAAGATTTTTTTGGCCAAATATGAATAAATACATTCAATTGTACATAAAATCATGTAATTTATGTCAAATGAGAAAAAGTCCTAAAACTAGAAATGGAGGTCTAATGCAACCAATAATTACTGGTTCTGTATTTGAAATGTGTGCAATTGATCATTTGGGTTCTTTTGTCAGAAGCAATGGTTATGAATGGATAATCGTTTTGACTGATAATTTTAGCAAATTAGTCATTTGTAAACCCGTGGCCAAAACTAATACAAGATCAGTTGCAAAATTTCTATTTGAAGACCTTATATTAAATTATGCCTGTATCCCTAAAAAGTTATTATCTGATTGCAGTCAATTATTTATTGGAAAAGTTGCTTCACATTTAAATATATTAATGGGAATTAAACAAATAAAAACATCAGGTTATAGACCAAGCACTAATAGTGTCACTGAGCGATATAATGGTACTTTAGCTAATTGTCTCTCAATGTATGTAAATTCAAAACAGAATGATTGGTCTAAATATGTTAAAAGCGTTGTTTTTGCATATAATTGTACTCTACAGGCTAGCACTGTTTACAGTCCAATTGAAATAGTTTTTGGTCGAAAAGCACAATTACCTCCAGATGTAGAGACACAGATGGAGAGAATAGGAGACACTCCTACAGAGTATTCCTTAGGATTGCCAATTATTTAAAAGATGTCAAAGAAAATGTGTTTCAAAATCTAATGCTATCCCATGTGAGCGACATACACAGATACGACCAAAAGCACAGAAATATTCAGTTCAAATTAGGGGATAATGTCTTATTTTATAACCCGGCTATTATGCCCGGTCGTATAAATAAACTGCTAAAGCGATGGGAAGGTCCCTATAGTATTGTTAACCAAATATCGCCTTTACTCTATGAATTGAATTTCAAAGGAACAGCACTCAAATCAAATGTTGTTCACATCTCAAGAATAAAATTATTTTACAATAGAGAAGAACTTTTGCAGAACTTTATGACAAACAGAAAGAGATTTATTTCTTAATCAGTTGCAAAAGGGAAGACATCAGATGAGAAAAGTGTTAAATCTATTGAAAGTGAAAATCATATTAAAAGCAGTGAAAAGCCATTGATGAGAAAACTATACTTTTCTGATCAAAACTCTGACTACGATTTGGATAACAGCTCTGAAACAGATATGTATGAAAATTATATTTCATCTGATTATTCTTCTGAATCTGAAAATCATTCAGATTCCAATACTATTATTGATCAGGATTATCAGGATTTTGAAAATTCTGAACAAAATAATCCAATTCCTGAACCTAATTATAATGTACAAGAAGGTTTGCGTCGTTCCCAAAGTGTGTGAACAGCTCCTAACCGCTTATTACTCTTTTCTCTACTATTTTATGTATATTTTCACTCATATCTTGTGCTAATGCCTTAGCAAATGTTGAGCCTATTATTTGGCACCGAATAGACAATCGTGTAATAGAAGGTTTAGATACAGTGACTACTGTGATAGAATACAAGAGTCCTTGTTATTTATTCAATGATCTAATGATCAATAGTGAAGCAACAGATGAAATGCGAAAATGGTGTCTAAACTTATTTGAACTAATTTTATTGACAAAATTAATGACTTTTGCACTTCAGTTGGGAATAAAGATTCTGTAAAATTTGGATTAATAAGGGATTCATTTTTACTGGAATGTTTGTATTTTTTACCATAGTTAGTGTCGTAACTAGCATTGGTTTGGGTGCTTCAAGTTTAGTATACAATTCGAAATTAGATAACAAAATCAGTAATTTAGAAGAAGAATCCGAAATAGCTATGAAAAATCTCAGAGAACTAAAGAAAAATGACATTACTGAACAGAAAATACTATATGAAGTAAACAGAATTCTTAGAAATCTAACTTCAGAAATGTTTGAAATTAGAAATGACTTGAATTTCGTAAAAAATACAGCGCCAAACGCTATGCGATTGATATCTCTATTATCAACTAAATTATATCATACCAAAAATGAATTGATTGATATAAGTCGTGACTTTAAAATTGAATCAGAAATTCTTAGATTTATTTAATTATTCTAATCCCTGTCCTGATAAGTGTCCTCCAGAATATTGGAATGCAATCAATTGTTTTCACGACGAAATCAGAAATATGATAATTGTTAAGTATTCTATGAAAATCATAAATCCCGAATTGCATGTGATGACAGATGATCCATTTGATTTAATTTCTGTAAAGAATAAGGAGAAACTATTATGCCATTCGGATTATATTGGTCCTAAAACTGTACTCTATAATGAGAAAAGCGATGTGTTAACCCTATTAAAGGCAATGCAAATGGAAATTTAAATCTTGTCTTAGTCGAAAATGACTATAAAAGCGATTTGAACAACAACTTTTTCACTAAAAGTAGATTTTGGGCAAAAGAAAAATGTGAGACCAAAAGTGAAATAAGTTTTCATGATATTGTGCAAGTAAAGAACGCATTGCAATATAATTATATCTATTGTTCTGGACTAAACATTACAATTTACAACATAAATATCAGTTGTCCGCAGGAAGTATTTATTCTTCGGAGTAATCAATCTTTCAATATCGGAGATATCACGTATAAATCGAATTCTATTAATTTGCATTCAGGATTACATTTTATTCCTGCATTTATTTTAATATTCATTTTATTTTATATATTATTTTTGAGTTCATTATAAAGTATGGCAAACAGAAACAAACCCTATGGAAAATACAGACAAAAGCATTTCTTCGACAATCAAAATACGAAAATCGATTCAATTCTAAGATTAACTTTTGCACTGAATCGAGACATAAATAGAATCACAGGAAAGGATGAAAACAACATATACCCGAAGGTCTGGACAAAGACATTAAATTAGACATAATATCAAAGACTTTATTGGAATTGAGAGACAAATTGGAAACATATTCCAAAACACAACATCCGAACATAACTCAGCATCAGATGCCACAACACAACAATGCTTTCAACACAACTCCAATTCTATACAATTCTTACTCATATATTCCTAGAATTATGTTTTAATCAATGCATAATTATTTTATGTTTAACTTTGATTTGGATTTTATATAACATTTTTTATTATTATTTTACATTTAATCAATTTTTATTATATAATTTTGATATTAATTTTTGAATATTATCTTAATTTTGTATTAATTTTAATTAAATTGTAATCAATTTAATTATTGTGAGGAGAGGTAGAATGTCATGCCTCAAAATATTATACTCTTTTACTTTACATTTTATTTAAGAATATTTTGAGACTTATTTAGAAGTTTAAGCTTAAGAATAGATTCGTGTTAAGAATGCTTTAGGCATTTAGGGTAATAAAAGGGGAGAGGATCTCAAGACTGTCCGCTACACTAAGACTCCGGACTTACTGACAGACACTCTCTCTTTAGCCCTCACTCAGTGAACACTACATTTTGTAACTTTAGATTTTGTCTTTTAATAAAACTTGATTTGAATATAAGTTTTGATAATTATTTGTGTGAAAGAAGTGGTGAAACAAAGACTTTAAACAAAATCCAGACATTAAATTCGGCCCTCGATAGAAGGATAATTTTTATATAAACAGTTATTGTTTGAATCATATATCATTATGTGGTAATCATTATTTGTTTAAGTTTCCATCATTTTCTAACTTTGACATCGCCTTTATTCAATATGAAAGAAGGATATAAGAAATGCGAGAGCAGTTGCATAATTAGATAGTAAAAAATTGTGAATTTTAAGGCACTTCTTGGATCTATTCATAAATATACTATTCATGTTATGACCGATTGTCCATTTTTAAATCCTCACAATTCAAATATGCAATTGTTATTCTAAGAATATTTAACAAATTTAAAAATTTGATGCAAAATTCATTTATTTAATTCAGTTTCAATTCATTTCAAGACATTTTGGTTATTTAAAAATATTCTTTTAGTAATTAGTCTTTAAAAAAGTACTTTTTCTAAATTGCTATAAATCTAAGCCAAAACCCAAAACCAAATCTAATTTCATTTTAATAAAAGTAATATTCAGTTAATACTCCAAAAAAGCCATTTTCAAGGATTGATTAAGCCTTCTGTGCTCTTTGAACCGCTTTGCGAACTCCCTGTCCATAAGAACTGTGGACTTTGTCGAACATGACATAAGCCCTCTCTTGAATGGACTCATAAACGTGCGATAATTCAGAGGCAATATTGTCGAACAGTCGATGCCGTTCCTCATCAGTGAAACTCAAAAAGAATTGTCGGCATTGGGTGTAGTCGTCCTCGTCTTTGGACTCGAATCGGTCCACATCTGTAGTGCCGATCATTTCCCGCAATTCATTGAACCGTTTTGGGTCGTCCTGTGCGTTCAGGAATGAATTCGGGTAATAGTTGGGTGCACTGCCCTGATTGGTGTCCACCATCATTGGGCCATCGCGTTGGGTCGGATAGACTGTGGGCGCAATCGATCGGTTGACTGGAATCAAATGAAAATTCGGACCAATTCTGGAAATTTTAATTAAATTTCATTTAATTGTATTTCATATTAGTATTACTGCTCCAAACATACGGACCGATGTCTGGCTGTGTCCTGATATGCAAAGAGCCGTCCCTGAAGTAACTTATCGGGACTGAACTCAACTCCAGGCACTCTATTTGCCGGACAGAAGGACAACTGTTCCACTTCTGCAAAATAATTGGTCGCATTTCTGTCTAAAGTCATTCGTCCCACTTCTATAAGAGGGTATTCCTCTTCGGGCCAAGTCTTGAATCGCATGGAATAACAATTATAATAGAAATTCATATAACAGTCGATTTTTCATAAGTATTATTGAATAGAAGAATGAATCGATTGTTATAATCGATATTTTATAAAAATCTAACCCAAGAATTCTTATATAAAGTTTTGGAGATTCGAAACGGACTACTTCTCAAGCCTTTCTATACTATCCATATGTAGTCCGATATTAATGTTTAATTTTTTAGACTCAAACTTAAATAAAATTATTTTACTTTATATGACATTGAAAATGAAGATAAAAGATTCAAAAACTATTAAACGGTTCAGGATTATTATTTAGGTTTAATTCAAAAAATGATTATTAATATTGAACTTTTAGACATGTATAGTATAGAAAGGCTTCAGAACAGCGATGCTAACTGGGGTTCTAATCAGATAACAGAGTGAAACTGAATCACATCTACTAATACAAACTCTATTGAACAGGGGACAAATTTTGAATGTCTAAAAAATTTACATGTATATTTGCATAGACATAATGTAAATTAAATATTATAATTGCATGTAATTCGGTCTGGATTCCCAATTGTACATCCCTATATTTAAAATTTCATCATCCGGTATTTATGATATAAATATATTTTCATCACATTTTTTATTTTTATAAAAATAATTAAATTTCCCATAAATTTATATTTTGTTACCCTTAATTATAATATAATTTTAGTTTATATAATATTTATAAATAGTTTTTATTTATTGAAAAATATAGAAATGTCAACTATAAATATATTCAATGTTTTAAAAATAATTGAAGATAAATTTGAATTGAGTTATATTAAAGAAAATTGATTGAAAATCACTTTCACGAATAAAATTCAATTTTTGTGTTTTTATAACATATTTTGTTGAAAATTGTATTAAAAGCGCTAATAATGGATTTGTATTTTGAAAAATTATATAATAAATCCAAAAAACTTCAAAAAATTTAAATTTATATGAAAATTTAATATAAAAAATATCGAGCTACTGCTAGGATTTGAACCTGGGATAAATTGGACAGAAGAGACTGACCACTGGGCCACCAAACTACTTGATATTTCATGTTATTTAGCATGTAGTCAATATAGATTGTTAAATCTAAAAATTGACCTAGTTTGACCCATGCCACACCCTACAATTAATTGTATATTATTATTTTTGCCTTTTAAAGCGATTAAAAAAGAAAAATCATCAAAATTTAATCTCCAGTAGACAAGATTCCATGTTTAGTCAAACATAAAGACTCAAAGCCAATGAGTAAGAATCAAGCATTTGTCTGTCTCTTTTATAATGATCTCCACTGTATATATAAGTCATTAATAATAAGTGCGAAATGTTTTTTATTCACAATTATTAATAGGCAATCAATTTGTGGCAATTTTCACGACAATTCACGTTTTATTTAAACAGAAAATAATTTTTCCATTAAATCCTATTAAATATTTCAAAAAATTTCAAGTGATTTAAGTAATAAATATTAAATTAATCCAGTTACACTGTAACCATTAAAATGATGAGCATTGGTGCAGTATTTAACACATGAATAGCCAAACAATTGCCACAATTGAAGGTCTAATTATAGGATTGAATCGACAAACGTTGAGCAAAAACAAATAATCAAAACTTAAGGATTAACTAAAGCTGAGGTATTTCACCTAATCACCCATGAATTAGTATTTTCATTGAAAAGGCAAAAATGTGTTTAATTTATTAAATGTCTTGAATGCATTCGTATAGAAAAGAAAATTTCTTTAAGAAATAAAGTTCAAATACAATTATATTATAATACAGCAAAAATCTATTGATTTAACGCTTTTAGCAAATGAGAATCGCGTCTCCGCTTTAGCCCTC
>JAQFXN010001471.1:0-15204 GCA_034693365.1 Liacarus xylariae
CAAAAATGGGATATCATTGATAAGGATATTCAATTAATTCATAATTTAGTTTTATCGATGAAAAAACGATATAATAAGCAATTGCTAATTCCAGTGGATTACATTCCATACTGTATTAAAAGATTATCGAGAAATAAAACATTATTGATTAACAATATATGGACAGCTGAGAAAAAGCAGGATATGGTGTGCCATTTAATTTCTGGAAGACTGTAGAAGCAGAGGTTGCCTTTGTGGCAATAAGCTACACCCTGAGCTTGTTAAAAGGAGAACTAACAATAGGATCAATTTTCTTAAATTGATTTGAATTCATTTCTATTTTATTCTTTGATGAATTATACACTTTATCTCAAAAAATTAAAAATTAATCATGAAAGGTCTTCGAGTTATAGCGATTCGAAAATCGAATTCTAGGTTAAAACCCGATAAAATTAAGTTTTTCAAACATTGTTTTAACCCCCGTCCCTAAAACCAAATCGACCCAAAATATTATGGTAGATACTGTTTATCATGAAGATAATTTTGAAGATAATTTGGTCATAAAGATAATTGATAAAAAATTTATAATATATTGATACGTCTATAGTATCCTATATACACGAATATAGAGTACGTATTATATTCACCCTTATATTGAGCAGCATGGCAGTTTGTCAAGTTTCACATGTAAAAGTTTTTGGCCTTGACTAATTTCAGAATTTTTTGAACTTACTCTTTGATCACTGTTGATGGATCAGTTACGGAAACATTTGATAACCATCAGGAAGGATGTGCTACATTGCCTAAACCACAAAAAACAAGTCTTAACCTGTAGTCACCCAGAGGTCTGACAACAATCGGCTCCGGAAATCGGAAAATCACTCATCAGAATTTGATACAATCTATTAAACATATAATTGGATCACATGATTACTGTCAAGATCAGAGGTAGCTAAGGAAGGCCAAGTCAGAGGGGGTATTTTGAGAAAAATTTGTCAAAATCCAGGGGGGGGGGTATAAAAATGCACAGAGGGAATTAAGGTAAAAATACGAATTTTTTGCCTGCGACGTAAAAAGTCAGGTGAAGGTATTTTGTCAACTCTCAAACTCAGGGGGTATTTAAGCCATACCCACCTTTGACTATGCCTGGTCAAGATATAATTTATAGATAACGCGTAACAATAACTGGTTTTGGTTGTAATAAAATTAAATTTTTTCAGGTTTTATAAACTGAAATTAAAAAACACATTTTATACACCTAAAGGATTCTAGTAATTAATTGTTATAGGCACGTATTTGTCCACGGTCATAAAAATTAAAAACAATTAATTGCATTTGTACGTTATTTATGAACATTAATAATATAGCCCGGAATACTCCCCTGTGTGTTTGGCTGTATACCCTCCTAGGTCACTCAAGTTCCCTATTTGTGCCACGGTCAATTGTCACACGGTGAATTAACGTGATACGCTATAGAGATATCAATATACAGTATTATAAATTTTTGAAATTAATATAAGTTATTTATCAAATATCTTTATGACCAAATTATTTTCAAGATTATCTTTATGATAAACAGTATCTATCATATTATTTTGTGTCGATTTGGTTTTAAGGGCGGGGATTAAAACAATGTTTGAAAAACTTAATTTTTTAACCTAGAATTAGATTTTAGAATCGCTATAACTCGGGAATCTTTCATGATTATTTTTTTATTTTTTGATATAAAGTGTATAAATTCATCAAAGAATAAAATCAATTCAAATCAATTTAAGAAAAACGATCTTATTGTTAGTTCTCCTTTAATTTATTTTTAGGGATCAGTTAGCAGGTGCTCTATGTACTATTTTGGTTAATGGGAAATTGAGTATTAGTACCGGTAATACCTTTATTTCTTTCACAGATTTTGAAACAATCGAATTAAATTTTTAAATATATACTCATTTTTAGTAATTATAAAATGAAATATTGTTTGTTTATAAAGGAAGTGAATTTTGATATTATTTTTCCGGTCATATAATCCAATCTCTATATGTAATAACCGCAAAATCAATAAAGCCATGCCTTAGTTTGATATTATTCTCTCAAATTTTTTTTATCATAGATTCCATACAATATTTTCAAAAATGTGTTACTTTTGATAATAAATTTATACGAATAACAAATGTTTGACAAAATCGAAACTTTATTCTTCATATATAATAACACAATATATTAATTCTGAGTGTAATTCCAAAGAATACAATATTAGCACAAGAAAGAGCTGACAATCAATTGATTAAATGTTTAATAAATTAGAGGAACTATTAATCAATACTTTAAATATCAGTTATTTATTCACTAATTATAATAATCGAAACTAAAGACAAACTTAAGGCGAAAACTAATAATGAAATACATAATTGAGTCCAATATATAGTGAGACGAATGACAATAAGAGATAATCACATAATTTAGTGAATAGTATTAACTATTCTAATGACTCGACTGATGATTCTTGAATTGTGACGAACAACTGAACCGTTTTTCGCATCCATTTATTCCGCAAACGAATGGCTTATCATTGCCTAAAAATAAATTTCATATTTAATATTTATTTTCATCTTTGCATAAATATAAGTCAATAATTGTTGAAACTTTCGTATTTTATGGGAAAATATCTTTTTGAGGTGAAAATTTCACAATTTTACACCCTTTGCAACAATAATAATAATTATTATAAGCAACAACTTTGAATTTCGCTGTAATCCTCAACAATGCATTTGAAATAGGATTTTTGAATCTCAAATATTCGATTTTGACCTATCACATCAGAACGAGGCTATAATATGACACATAATTTCACATGGAACCATATTTCTATCTCTTATGGTTTATGTATTAAAAGTATATTATCGATGATAACAGCGAAATTCAACGCTGTTGATTATAAGCCATTCCTGTATACAATAGCTTTTAATAAAGGAATTTCATTGTTGCGCAATACATTGCTACCCAAAATTTTGCTAGGGGGGATAGTATTCCGGGCTGGATCTCGTCTTCCATATCCCTGCTTTATAAGCCAAAAGCAACTATTTTAAACTTTCACCCTGTCATATTTGCATTGTTCTTGTTATGCTCATTTCTGGTATTTTGAGCACAATATCACCCTTTCCTTTGCCCTCTGTCTCAACCGAGTTGATGTGAAATAATGATTAGGTGTAGGGATAAGTAGAGAATGAATTTTTCATAATTTTAAAACTATTAATGTTTTTTACACATTTTTTCACTGCTCATAATTACTCACTCCCTGTATCTATCAATCAGAAAGTCTTTGTTTATATTCTTAAGATATTATAAACATTTTTGCAAATAAGCTTTTAATGTTTCCTTTATAGGTCCTATAATAGGGGTGAAATATATCCTTAAATAAGTCTTTGTAAACTTAAGATATATTTAATCTGTCCAGCTAATACACTACCTTCATGTTGTCTCGCTTGATTTTATATTTTTTAAAAATTAGTGTCCGAAAACTTAATTGTCATACAAAATAATTTGAAATATAAATTTTGTTATAAAGAGTTTCTATGAATTACTCAGTTTTTATTTTAGACACATTTGTTGTTATCGTTCACTGATTACTCAAATAGTATAAAATAAAGCAAATTAATAAAAAGTAGTCTATTAGCTGGATAGATTAAATATGTCTTGAGTTTATATCTTCATACATTGTAACTATATAAATTATATTTTATTCACGGGTAGTTTATGGAGGGTATGGCCCTCTGTGATGAAGAATTTTACTATTGGAAAGGTACCCCCTATATCCTCATGTGACAATGTTACTCTTATCAGTACCCCATACCCCTTAACTTCGAGCTCATTGCCCATCCCTAGTTTTAACCCTGTGCATTTTTCATATTCTGAAAATTTTATACCCCCTCCCCGTCACTTTTAAGAAATTTTTCTCAGAATACCCCCACTTATACCTACTTGACTCTTCTGACCTTGGCTACCCCTTATCTTGGTATTGTCACTCCCCCCCCCCCTTAAACCTTCATAGCTGCAGAATATATTTAAAATATAAGCTTTATTTTCCACCTTTCATACTGTAATGATTAAATTTATTAACCCCTCACACATCTCCGATACTTATACGGATAGTTCGAACGATTCGTTTTCCAAAACAGATTTCAAACTCAAAACCAGTCATGTTATTTGAGGGTTGAATCAGATAAGAAATTTACACTGAATCACATCTACTAATACAAACTCTATAGATTTCAATGGAGTTCAATAGAGTTCATATTAGTAGATGTGATTCAGTTTCAATTTCTAATTTGATTCAACCCCCAAATAACATCACTGCTCAAAACCTGGAAACAAAGCATATAATACAGTCTGAACTTTCATTTCATTGAAAAGTTAACTTAAATAAAACTTCTGACTCAAACACCAATGTAATGCAGAAAAAACTAATGAGTTTCTAATATCCTGATAAAAAATGATCTATTAATATGGGTTTTTGTAAAAGTTGTAAATTAAAAGTGAAGTATGATATATAAAAACATTTAATAGAATGCTATCACAAAACAAATTTAAAGTTCAGAATTTTATGAATAAATTGTTTTATAAATTATTATTTATTTTGCAATTAGTCATCCATAAAATTTATGACACAAACTATTGTCAATTTTAATCGAGTATTATTGGCATATCTGATATGAAATACTGATAACTCGCAAACTTCTCTCTCTAGCACTGTTAGTATGTCTGATAGTGTACTGTAAATTAACTTATATAAGATGTGAAACATTTTCAAGGATTAAATAGAACTGTAGTTTAAATATCAAAATCGACGTAAAATTATTACTTTCTTTAATATTATTAATAAAAATAATGTTAAAACTGTTTTGAAAATGTTTTTGGTTTAAATCCAAGAGTAAAAGCGATTTAAATGAATATCAAAATTATAGCAAAGAGTAATCGATATCTAATTTTATTTAATCTGAAAATATATTTTATGAATAAATATTTCTTTTTTTTCATTCATTAAAAGATTTGTTCAAAGTTTGGATAAAATCGAAGAACACTTATATTTAGCGGACTTTCAATGGGATATAACCTCTCAAACACTTGAAGCACAGGATATCAAATATGTTCTATCGGTTATTGATTATGAATTGGTCTCAGAGTATGAATTGACTCAATCGGAGACACGACAGTCGACCACATATTTCCAGATCAACGCATTCGACAATAACTTTGTAGACCTGTTGTCATACTTTGCGGACATAAATCAGTTCATATCGAATGGCCAACAGTCGGGTCATAACGTACTCCTGCACTGTAAGGGCGATACGTGCCGTTCGACTACCATTGCTATAGCATTCCTAATGAATAAGTATAAGATGTCATACAAATCAGCCTTAGATAGCCTGAAGTGTAAGCGAAATATATGTGCGAATCCTAACTATGAGTTTCAACTGGTTTTGTATGAAGAGATGGAATTCAAATTGAATGCAAACCACAGAAAGTTTAGACGATATCTCTTCGAAACACTATTATTAACAAAATGTTTAAATAATATCAATCGATATTTCAAACGATTGGAAACAATAGAAGATAAAACTGAAAAACTATATTTGGGCCCAAAGTATCTGTGCTTTTATTGTGGTTATTATCTATTTAATGAGATTCATGTGATTCGAAACAAATTAAGTGAAAGTAAAAGCGAATCAAACGTATTGTGTAATTGGGTTTATATCGAACCCCGAAAATGGATGAATGAATTGTCTGCACATTTCGATTATATGACTTCACATG
The DNA here is from genome assembly GCA_034693365.1 of Liacarus xylariae. Taxonomy (NCBI): domain Eukaryota; kingdom Metazoa; phylum Arthropoda; class Arachnida; order Sarcoptiformes; family Liacaridae; genus Liacarus; species Liacarus xylariae. The sequence continues at coordinate 5,785 of JAQFXN010001471.1, forward strand.
TAGTTAATTGTCCGCATTGTCAACAAGAATTAGTTCGTTTCAACAACAAATTCAGTCCATTTCTGTGCAATTGTTCACTTCATAAGGGTTTAGGAAATAGTCTTCGCTTTCGTATAGAACTAAATAAATTGGTTTCACATAAGTTCTCAAAAATTTCTTTCAATTAAACTAAAATATCATTTTATTCTTAATATAAATTATTTAATTAAATAAAATAACTATTTTCTGGACATTTCATTTGTCTTATTTTACATCTAAACTTTGCGTTTAATCTTTTTTTAATCTAAAATATTTGCACCGATTTTAGAAAATAGTGTTTAATCCGGATTATGTCAATGTCAGCGCCGAATATAACTTATATTCATGCAGAATTTGAAAAATAACTCAACAGATGTTCGACTAATTATTCAAACAATTTAAATAAAATTTAGTAAATATGAAAAATTTGTTTGAATTTAAATATAGAATATTCTTCTACTATACTATAGTGGAGGGGATTATAGGCCTTTTATCAAATTAACATACTGTACTGTGCATACAAACATACAGTATATGATTGACAAGATGACATCAACTCACAGGTATGTGTACTCTTACCCGTACCTCTTCTTAATCAACACTACATTCTGTTAGAATAATAATTGAATACAAGATTTTGGAAATTAATTAAAGAAATATAAAATAAATGAATAGATTTTATTGAATACGAATAGTACTAAAGGAATACATTAATGAGAATTATAATCATTTAAATTGAGGTAATATTAATGTATAAATTATTTGATGAAAAAAAGAACTCATTATTCAATACTTAATTTTTAAGTTTATTTTACAAATAAATTGAAATATAATGTAAAGAATGAATGGATTGAGTTATAGATAGAGAGACGAGTAATGAAATGCAATAATGAATAATATGTTTAAATGCATTAAAATAATTATGTAATGAATTAGTGAATCAATTTGTCAGAAATGTTTAGTGCATTCAAACTCTCGATTACTGGTCTGATTGGAGGAGTAGTTGTCTTCTCTGGTCGGCCGACTGTAGCGCCTGATTGTGCTGTGCGTTCTGATGGCGACTCAGACTATATCTACTGCTAAAACATTTGCCACAATTGGGAAAATCGCACTGATTTGGGTTGAGGTTTGAGTGCAACTTCTGGTGTTCGACTAAATTATATTTGCGAACAAAACTTTTGCCACATTGAGGCCAATCACATGCGAATCGGCGACCGGTGTGTATGTTCTGGTGTGCGTCCAGATGTGGCTTCTGTCGGAACCGTTTGCCACAGTTCTCGAACTGACAGACATATGGCTTCTCATTATCACAACAACAGCACTGAAACGACTGGAGTTTGACTTTTGGCTGACGTTTGCGTTTAGTTGTGCCCGAAGTGGAGGCCATCGCCAAACCGGCCGTCGCCGCAGCAGAACTGAGCGCTGAGTTCATCGTCAGATTCAATGAATTGCCGTTATTGACCGAATTGACCGATTGTGACAATTGGTTCATAAGTTGTTTGTATTGTTCGCATTCATCCCGCGCTTCCGTCACTTTGATCTTCAATTTCTCGCATTCGTTGTTCTTATTATTCAATTTACGCCTCAATTGTTGGTTCTCTCCATTCAATTGTGTCAACTGTTGCTTCAGATCATTGTTTGTGTTATTGATCACCGCATTGGCCATCGGGTTATTGATCACGTGATACATAGCCTGCGCTGAAGACATGGCCATTGAGTTCTGGGACTGCATTGCATACAACACAAGAAGTAATTGTTTTCACGACTATTCACAACACAAATGGACAGCACTTTAGACGACAAACAAATGTTTTTATTGAATCAATTGTCACTTTTGTTTACATCTATTCAGACAATCACTGAATTGAGACAATTGTCACTAATACTGATCCAAAACAACTGATTTTGTCCTTCAATACAATTATTATATTTCTATAGATTTGATTGAAATATAATTAAATCAATTGTTTTGATGGCATTCACTCATCTGATGATTGAAGAAGTGTTGAATCAAATCTTCAGATCTTTTTTCAGACAATTGTTTACAAAAATATAACAATTGATTCAATGCATTGATTGAACCAAATTGTTGTTTAGCTTTAGATCTTATTATTTAATCCGAGAGTTAAGACATTTATTCATCTATTGGTTGAATATATTTAATGATATTTATTGTTAATTAGTCTTCAAATTAATTAAAATAGATTTGAAATTACAGTCAAAAACGGCGTCGAAAATAGGTTTTTGAATACATAATTGAATTCATCGCTCAATAGATGTCTATATCTTTAGTACTGTTTTGTCAATCAATTCAAACAAATTGTTTGACAGAAAAGCGAAATATATTTCACAATAGATTTGAGATTAAAGTTGGAAAAGAGATCAGAAATTGAATTCAAATATTTTAAATATTTTTTCTTTAATTAATCAATAAATTTAAGTCAGTTTTAATCAAAATTAATTAATTTTATAGATTTTATTCAATGGTTTAAACGCCGAAAGTTTAGTCCTTTTTATTAGTGTTTGTATTATTATATTTGCTGTCATTTCTATTGGTTTTGCCATAAACTACGCCAACCCTTAGCCCCTAATTGTTGTGCAAAATGGCTGAATGGGATTTGACCACACGTTTAGGCAAATATCTGGACAGACATCTGGTCTTTCCTTTACTCGAGTTCTTGTCCGTCAAAGGCGTAAGTGTTTCCGACTGAACCACAAAAGGCTATTAACTCTTGATTTGTTTGTTTTGCCGTTTTATCGGTAATTCAAATGACATGTACTGAAGGGTTGAATTGAAAGCCACGTGTCGTTCAATTGAGTCCTGTATTGTATTTAATTGTCTTTTATTGCCACAGATTTATGATGAAAAAGAACTATTGGAGGGAAAGCTGGAACTGCTGTCGAACACAAATATGGTTGACTTCGCTATCGATGTCTACCAACGCCTTAATCCCAACGACAAACCCCCGGACTATCTGTACGGCAAACGACAGGAAGTGGTGGGACAACTGAGACAATTACAAACAGTTACAGAACCGGTGCTCGAAATCATTCTCAAGCCTGAAGTGTCGGCAGAGATAGAGAAGTCGAGAGACAGTCGAATGCTCTTTGATTTGCTTCAATCAAAACACGACGTAATGACTATTGAAGACAGGAATCAATGATTACTAAAATCTAATTTTATTCAATCACTTCATTGATTCAGTTTAAGCCCGAAATGCTGAGCCATTTGTATGATTTCGCGAAATTCCAGTACGAATGCGGTAACTATTCCGGTGCCGCACAATACCTGTCTTCGCACAGACTATTGATTACACCAAACGATAAGAACTATTTGAACGGATTGTGGGGTAAACTCGCGTCAGAGATACTGATGCAACAGTGGGAGACAGCACTGGAAGACCTGAACCGATTGAAGGAACACATCGATACGGCCAACTTCGCCTCATCCCTACAGGCGCTCCAACAGAGGACATGGCTTATACACTGGAGTCTATTCGTGTTCTTCAATCACCCGCAGGGAAGGGAACTGTTGATTGAGATGTTCCTGGAGAAGAAGGGGCCCTATCAGAAACAACAACCCTATCTCAACGCCATTCAGACTATGTGTCCGCATATTCTCAGATATCTAACCACTGCTGTCATTACTCATCGCCAGCGCCGGCAATATATGAAAGATTTAGTTCGAGTTATACAACAGGAGTCGTACACATATAGAGATCCGATCACTGAGTTTGTTGAATGTCTTTATGTCAACTTCGACTTCGATGGCGCCCAACAGAAGCTGAGAGAATGTGCCACTGTTTTGGACAATGACTTCTTTCTGGTCGCCTGTTTAGATGACTTTATAGAAAACGCCAGACTTTTTATATTTGAGACCTTCTGTCAGATTCACGAATGTATTTCAATTAAGTATGTCTTCAATCATCTAATATTTGACTTATTTCTAGAAATGTTTATATTTATTGTGTTTTGTGTCCAATAGTATGTTAGCGGACAAACTCAATATGAGTCCCGAAGACGCCGAGCGTTGGATCGTTAATCTCATCCGAAACGCACAGTTGGACGCGAAGATTGACTCTAAGTTTGGACACGTAGTTATGGGCACTCAAGCGGTGTCACAATACCAGCAGTTAATAGAAAAGACTAAAGCAATGGCTATTCGAACCCAAGTGTTGGCCATGAATATCGAGAAAAAACTACATAAAGATAACGACCGATCCATTTGGACTTAAGAGCAATTGTTTTTAAGCTCAGATTTATTTGAAATTTAATTTAATTTTGATTAAAAATACATTGAAAATGATGTCAAATGAATATACAATTGAATGTATGAATAGTTGCGAACAATTATTAGTATTATTTCTATTAAACGATAATTCTATTTTCAGACCAGTTCTCCACAATTACTTATAACCACTTTTTTAGTAGTCTTCCCGCTCTTTGTTCCGCACTGTTCTATACGTTTAACCACTTCCATTCCCTGTACTACTTGTCCAAACACTACATGTTTATCGTCGAGCCATTCAGTTCTAGTGGTAGTTATAAAAAATTGTGAGCCATTACTGTTAGGGCCAGAGTTGGCCATCGATAGAATTCCGGGAACAGTATGTTTCAGTACAAAGTTCTCGTCTTCAAACTTCTTGCCATATATAGAACGACCGCCCGTTCCATCATTATTAGTGAAGTCTCCGCCCTGGAGCTGAAGGTTGGACAGACAATGGGTTTATAGTAAAGTTAATTGAATCCATATATCGGTAAATATAACTAAATTAAATTGAAAGGCGCTTAACCACAATAAGTGCACTCAAACGCACTTAGAAATCAAGTTTTGGTTAAAAAAAAAGTAAAAATTCTATTAAAATACGTAAAGTTATTGAAATTCTGTGATTACACAATTGCATTCTCTGGGCCCCAGAGCTAAATGGCCAAAATGATGACAATACCCCTAATAGACCTCCCCTAGGCTAACCCCGGCTGGTTTTAAACCCGGGAATCATTGGTATATTGACTGGTAATCTATTTTTTAAACATAATTTAAGCTATTTATCACTTTTATAATTGAGATATAATTCCTTTGGAATGGAATTAAATAATTAAATAATGAAAAATAAAATATAAAACAAACCATAAAATTAGGAATAATTCGATGAAATGAACTATTTTTAAAACCAAATCCCTTCTCATGAGTGCAAAGACATCGAAAGTTTTCAGCCGTAAGCGGAACCACATCTTTGCGAAGCATTATTCGTATTCTTCCGGCGAACTGACTATCGATTCTAATATCGAAAAACACGTTTGGATTGGCTTTAAGTTTCTTAGCCTCCGGTCCCTCCTCTTCATCGATCATATCATCGATAGTGTCCTCAGGTTTTACTGCTTCCGCGTCTTCGCCACCACTTTTCTCTTCCTTATCCTTATCTCCGGTCTGTTGTCCGCCATTTGTTTGGTCTTTGTTCTGGTCTTCAGTCAACGTCTGTCCCGCGTGTTTCTGTAGCCACGCGTCCTCTGACCAGACGGGTCGGGCCGACCCCTCCTTTAGTTTAATAGGTTTTGCGATATTAACTCTAATAGTTTTGCCGAATATCTCCGAATCGTTCATATTATCGATTGCACTCATGGCGTCTTCGGCCGACTCGTACTCAACGAATGCAAATCCTCTGTGTTTTTGTGTCGAGAAATCAATCGGCAAATTGACGTCAATTATGTCACCGAATGGTATGAACGCCGCCGACACTATCTTCTCGTCCACCTCTTCAGACAATCCGCCGCAATATAACACTCTCTTATTGGTTGCCATTGTCTCCAAAACAAAGTTGTTTTCAATTCTTGTGAAACAAAAATATTTATTTTTCTTTGCGTTTGAAATGTGTTTTGAGTTCAATGAATACAATCAAATCTATTTATATATTAATTCAAAACAATTAATCAATAAATTAGTCATTCATTGAGTCTTAGAGTAGAGAATGTCATCAGAAATAAGTTGTTTTTAATTTATTGATTGTTTAGTTTTTAAACAACTTTTTTGATAATTATTTGATTAAATAATTAAAATTAAACTTTTAATTAAATGGTTTTTCCTGTGATTACAGTTCAGATGACTGTTAGCGCACTCTATGGCAGAACTGCCGGTTCGTTCACATCCAGTGTTTTAAATCAGCTTTTGGTGAGAAAACAGTTTTTGAATTGTTGTGCAAATTGTTAGACAAATGGCTTCAAACGGTTGGGAATACGTCGGGAAGAAGAAGTCGACCCGAAATGCGGCCAAAGGCCAGAAGAAGAAAGTGACGGAAGTGTTGGATCAGACGGAAGGCGAAGGTTTGTCTCATTAGCGGTGTTTCCCATAAATGTGTTGAACCAAACATATGACACGTCATTGCCTTTAAATATATTTAATTCAGTTTTTAACTGATTTTCAATTGATTTTAAGGTCACATAAAACTGAGTGAAACCACTTTCCAGGCGTTCAATGAGATTGAGATCAGAAAACAAATGAAACAAAACAAAAGTCTGAATAATATTAAATCAAATAATGTTGAGAATCAAGAAAATGAATTGAATGAGAAAAAAGTGGCCAAAACTACCGCTAAACCCAAAAAGAAGACCACTTCGCCCACTGAGTCGCCCAAAACACTCAAACCATTGAAACCCTTGACTTTTGAACAGTTGGCTAAAGAGGTTAGTCTTCTTTCTCTTATCTAATGATTGGTCTAATTATGGGAACAATCGATTCAATTATAGCTCAAAGTATCTGAGTTTGAGAGAGTGTCCGAAGAAACTAAAGTCAAGTTTCCAGATATGCCTCTCATTTGGCTCAAAGATATCGCCTATTTCTGTAAGTTATAAAAACCACCATTTGTTCCAAAAAGACTTTTAATTAAAGTAATGATAAGCACAGACAGGGCTTACATAATATATTTTATAAGGTTTCAAAAGCTTAGCTCAAATATCTTTGCCTTAAGTCAATTCATTGAATAATTTTGACTATTTATATAATAATATAAATAAAATATCGATTTAAGAAAAATAAACAATTGATTTAAACAAATAACAGATTCTTTTGAAATAATATTCTTAAGCTTTAAATTGCATTTAATTATTTAAGAATTTCATTTGAAATATTGCTAAAAATGCTGCTGACATTCAATTTTAATTAACTATAAGTTTTGCACAAGTGGTAGACTACAAGAAATGTTTGAGTGTTGTTATAATCGATTTTCCACTTAAATGTTTGTCTGGAATTATTAAATATTTCATTGAAATTCTTTACAAATTTCTTAAATTTTGTATAAAAATGTATTTAATTTGCAAAAATTGAGATGAAATCCTTGAGCTTCTATGCATTAAATAAAAAATCCTAATCTATTGCTCTAATTATTATATGATTTTTTGCTATTATCTAAACAATATTCTACTCTTTGAAAATCGATTAAACTTTTTTTTCAAAGCTTAGAAAAAAACTTCAATCATTCTAAACATTAAGTTCTAATTCTTATATCTGTAGTCATAGTTTCAAATTCAAACTTACAATAATATTATGAAGTATTATATCAATTAATATAACTTATTATTCTATAAAATAAGAGAAATATTGATTTTTTTAAAGACTATATTTATATAATTTTCTAATTGATTATTCAAACCCTGAAGTGAACCAAAAGTTTCCATCTGTCGAACCCGAAGACGTGACTTTTGCCGATAAGTCAATCGGTAATAAAGATTTTGAATTTTTGGTTTAAATTCAAAATTAATTGATTCAATTGATTGCAATAGACTATCCTTCGAGTGCACTGCCGGCCAATGTTATCGATTTTATTAATCGAAATATACGCCATTGTCCGCAACCAATACTACAGCTAATTCAGGAACAATTGCTACAGAATTTGGTTAAGAATAATGGGCCGACAATGGGCTTTAGAATTATGTTGCAGTGTATTAGCGCTCAATTTCCAGACTTTACGCTCAAAAACATTCAAAAATTCATTCAACACAGAACTTCTTATAGTAATCGACAGCCGATTTGTTTAAGCATTCTATGGGTGGCCACACAGTCCAGTAAAAAGGACTTGAAAACTGGCCTAAATATTTGGTTAGAGCTTATGCTTCCGATTATTGGACAGAAAGCCTATACGAAGTTTGTTATCGATTCGTTGCGAATACTATTAGAGTAAGTGTTGTAAACAATATTGAAAACAATTTTTTTTCGGATAATTATTTCTAACCATTGCTTCAAACATTAGACTCCATTCCAATTCAAGACTAACTGATGACGTACTCGATGTGAAACAATTTTTTGTTGTCTTTGATTTCATTCATTCGCCGGCGAATGGATTGCAAATCAATTCACAAAAACAATTAGAGATTCTTTACCCTAAACTCAAAGTAAAGCCAATACTTTTAAGTGAATTATATATTTATTTATAATAATATTTATATTGAATTACAGTTAATATCGATTCGCAATAATTCACAAACAAATTCGAGACTTTATTTTCCATATCTTTTCGAGCGATTAAATTCTGACACATTTGCTGAACAAAAGCAGGAAATTCTCTCCGAATTAGTTTACTGTTTTTCATCGGATACTCAGTGTTTCAGTGTTTGGCGTTCTTTATATTCACAAAACTTATCAAAAGTAACAAAATATCAATTTCTATAAAACATTAATTTTATTATAATTTCGATGATTAACCCAATAGTCGGCTGAACTTCTCAAATATCTCTCGACTGAGTCATTGCCGTCCACTCTATCGAAAAAGCTATTAAGAGAGACAGTACTCAGCTTTAGAAATACTAACGATGACACCCGAGCACAGGATCGGGTCCTTAAAGATGGACAGGAAGACTGTGAAGCATACTGTGAGGTTAGTTAATACTAATTTGAAAATTGTCATTAAATACAATTTGATTATACGCCCTCTTCTAATTCATTTCAAAGTGCGCGCAATTTATTTAATATTGCTTATAATTAAAGGGCGGAAATAAAAGTGATGAAAACTTTATATTTTTAGAGCGCTCTGTTTTAATAATGAAATTCTGTGCGCGAATGCAATCTAAGGAATCAGAATTTGATGTGCAGTTATAACACATTTATGAAATTCTGCTAAATATAAGTATTGATACAATATTTATTGTTTAGAAATATGGAAACAAATTATTCTTCGATTAGATTTATTAAAATTTACAATAAGATAAAATCGCAGATGCTCTTCAGTGAAGGTTTCTCAGAATTTGTTTATACTTTCTGTTTACAATTATCACTAAAACAGAAAAATTCCAAATTCTCTTATATATATATTCTTATAATGAAATTCCAGTTCTTGAATGAATATATGATACGAAACTTATTTAACACGAGAATTGCTTTGCTTGTTATGCAGTCGTTTAGTCTTATCTTTTAAA